>JANIIA010070931.1:0-10448 GCA_027478495.1 Erythroxylum alaternifolium
AATTTATTGTACCAACTTGTAATTAAGTATTACAGTTAATTTTGAGAGATTTGTATTGAAACAATTGTATTGTGTAATTTGGAAATGGGCCCAAGTGGCTAATGAAAGTGTTTGCGATTTTTATTGTGTTATATCATGTTCTGCTTCCTGTTTACATAGACAAAGTGTTTTTGAAAAGAAAAAGTGGGCACACAATGAGTGATAAGTGTAAAGTGTTTTAAAAAAAATTTTATACTGACTTTTGTTAAGTGACCTTGTTAAGTGATGTGACACGCCACCCACGCGGGGCACGGATCCGGGTATCACTGTCGATATCGGGTTCGGGTTTTGCGGGAGTGGGGTGTTACATTTAAACTTTGAGATTAATAAAGACGCTACCTCAAATCAACCATTCCAACCACCATGAGCTTTATGAGGAGTGTCGAGCTACCAACGCTAAAAGAAGCACTGCATGGGAGGCAACCCATAGAAAAATTTGTTTGTTGTTCAATCTTGTTAGATTAGTTGAATTTTGTAGTTAGGTTTATGCTTGTTTTGGTTCAATAAAAGCAAAAAAGGAATAGGATTTCAAAATCATAGGGAAGAGTACGCAAGCGTATTGAGTGAATTGAAGAAGAACTATGAACTGAGAGAAGAAAAGAATTGAAAAAAGAAGGTCTTGGTGTCAACATATAGGCACTGGCCACGATCATGACCTATCAGGTCACGATCATGGCCTGCCATTTGGAATTCCTTCAGTGGTATGCCGCATGGCACGATCATGGCAAAGTAGGCCACGATCGTGGCCTGCGACTATGCACAAAAAGGGAAGGACGTAGACTTTAAGTGATAACTTTACCATTTTACCACCTATTCATTCAATTCTTACTTAACTTTCACCTTCACTTTCATTTTTATTTTATCTCTATAGAATTCCAACTTTCAAACACTCCAACATCTCTCTATAATTTTTTATTGTATTTCAACCTAATCATGCCTCGTATCAAGCAATCTGCCTAACGGGAGCCTCACAGAGCACAATAAGTTATAGGACAGGGGAGACAAAATCGAGCAGTAGACTTTGGAGCTTCATTTCCTATTTACACCTAGGAGGAAGGTATTCATTTCCGTCTCTTCTTTCTAGGAAAATTATGGTGCCTAAATATTTTGATTTTGATACATTAGATAGGATAGAAGTGCGTGAGCGGGTAAAGAACTTAGCAGAGAGGATCCAGTAGGATCAACTTATTAGATTCCAATCCCCCGTTTATGATGAAGTTACCCTAAAATTTTTCACGTCCTTGACATTTGACCCCAAGAACACTAAGGACTCATGGTTTAGATTGAGGGGGGAGAGTATGAGTTAATGGTAGAAATTATATGTGACATATGTGGATTCCCCGAATCCACCATTGTTGACCAACATGATGACTTATATGCCTACCGACATTGAGCACGTTTAAGCCAAAAAAGCCCACAATAACATTATCCGATCACGTGAACACTTGCTACTGCACAAATTTATATGCCAGCTAGCCTTTGAAAAATCAGAGACCAACAGGTGTTCAACCAAGGAACTGTTTATAATGTGGTGTATAGACTATAGTATTCCGGTATGCACATCTACGCATGTACTGAATGCTCTTACCGTAGTTCCACAAAAGCGGAGCAACCATCTTAGAATGGGGTACCTAATGTCTGCCACCGCAAAGCATTTTGATGTGAATCAGAGGGGGTTAACAGTGCATCTGCCTGAATTTCTTGACCACCATCATCTATTTCGAGCAGAGATCATTCATTCCACCAACATGAGCCTTTGGGGAATAAATGAAAAGACACATATGTGGATCAGGACGGGTCAGGCAACCTTAAGCTTTGCGCCACCTAGGCAAGTATGAGAAGCACTAACGAGCAAGGAATCGGAAGAAAAGAAAGAAGAGGACAACGTTGGACAATAGTTTTGGATGCAATCTCTGAAACCAACAAACATTAAAGGAAGTGGTATGTACATAAAGACGTCAAAGTTGAGAGATTCGCCAACTCCATCAGTACTTCAAAGCTCAGGGTATTCAATTACCACCTCCCACACCATCACCACCTCCATCTCCTTAGGATCCAAATCTAATCCAAAATGTTTCTCCCATTTTATTTTTTTGTGTTATTTATTTTCTATAATTTTCTTTTTGCACATCTCATTTATGTATATGTTGTGTGTGTTCCTTCTCACATTGAGGATAATGTGTTGTTCAAATGTGGGGAGGGATTCTATGTTTTTCTTTTGTATGTGAATTTTGCATACTATAAAGTGTGTGAATGTGTCAATGGCTTAGATTGAGTGAATTTTTTTATTTTGGACATAGTCTATTGGGTTATAAACAATCATTAGCTTGTGAAATTAATGAATTAGGGGGTCTTTGGATAATTATAAGGCCTAATTAAGACTTAGTGGAAATTTAACACCGATAAATTGTCACATTCATTCATAATTTGAGGTGTTTTAGGTTAAGTAGCTCAACTAGTATATTTTTCATGGAAACGAATAGCTAAAAGCAACAAGGTAGGCAATAAAAAAGTTTAATTCAATAAATCACTATTCTGCTGACCTTCAGGTTATGAGTAGAGCTAGTAGCCAGTTGAAAAAGCGATGTAGCTCAGTAACCGGACCGACACGCATCACAAATGTGTGCCTTCGTGTAAAAAGGCCATAATGATGTTTCAATCAAGCTGTTAAGAATTGACTTAGTCAAGTAACCGGATTGACATTCATCACAAATGTTTGCCTCTGAGTAAAAGGCTAAGTCCAGAAAAAAAAATATTTTGTGTTTAAAAAAAACTTACCGAACTTGTATTAGGCTCAAAGTTTCATGGGACTATACCTGAGAACAGTTACCGAGCCTAAGGGACTAAAAAATTATTAATGTGTGTGCACAATTGAAAAGGTAAATAGGTTAACACTTAGTCTTGAGTTAGTTGTATATTAAGTTTAAAGCCTCTAGACACATATTTTTCATGTTAATGATCTAACACAACCGATTGATTGTGTTTGAGATTAAATTAATTTCATGAAGATCGAAGCCATTGTCTCATTATTACATTGCGTGTTTTTTTGTTTTGTGTGTTGTTGTTTTGTTTGCTTGAGGACAAGCAAACATTTAAGTGTGGGGATGCTGATAGTAGTGTTTTAGGGTTTAATTTGTTATGCATTGTGTGTTAAAGTGAATGTTAAGTATGCATTTAGGGCTTAATTAGATTGGTTTTTTTATTTAAATGTTTTTATGGGTTAGTTTAAATCTTTGAACTAAAATTGTATATTTTTTAGGTACCTTGATATGTGTGTTAGTATTGTAGGGTAAACAAAGAAGAACGGTAAAGAGTTAAAGAGTTTCAAGCCAAAACATATAGGGCACAATCGTGCATCATGGACCACGATCGTGATAGAGAGCATAAAGTTAGGCCATAATCGTGCACTTCAGGCCATGATCTTGACAAAAAGGGAAAAATGTCAGCCACGATTGCGGCAAGCAGGGCCACTATCGTGCATTACGTTGGGTTGACACGAGAACTTAATTTTTGGGTGATTTTTTAGACCGTTTCAACCCTGAGTTTGACCTAGAGCTACTACCAAATAAATAGAACAATACCTAGCAACCACTAGGATAGATTTGAGAACCAAGAGAACTAAAAAAATGTGAGATTCTACAGCAAATTTGAGGGAAAACCTAGTTAGAGATCAATCAATCGAGGTAGGAGATGAAGGAAGAGAGGCACGAAGATACACTTGACGCGACGTACTTCCCGAAATAAGTGCTTTCCTCTAGTTGTGACTCTGAGATCCATTTCGACAGTATTTTCTAGTTTTTATTTCAATTTCATTGATGTATGGGATTTGAGATTGATTAGAATTATTTGTCGTTAAGTATTGATTTTTCTGTCTAAACTCACCTTCGGGTTTATTTATTCTTGAGGTTAATAAAATTGATTTGATTGTGTTTTATTTCGATTTATTGTGATTCAATTTGATTCTTCATAACTAGGAAATAAACTGAGAGGGTGAGCTGGTAAAAATCATCGATTTAGGTTAATGAGAGTAAGGTAAATTGATAGGTAGAGAATTGAATCAAACTGGTAGAGTCGTATAACGAGAGATCGAGCACAGATTCCCAGTAGGTTAATAGACAGCGTTAGAATTAATTTAGGTTTTGGACAAATTGCGGATCGAGAGATCGCAATTTTCATAATTTAAATTAAGGACTATTAATTAAGGTTAAGAATTATAACTCAAGAGAGAGTAATTCATCTTAGGATCGTCTAGGCCCATTAAATCGAAATTTTCATATATAGGTAGATTTTCTTTAATTTCGAATAAATTCCCCAATTCTCTCAATTGGTCACTTCTAGGTTGAAATTCGAATTATTAGTGTGAGTTCACTTTTTTTTGTTCTTTGGGTGCTTAATTTCTCATAATTGATTCTACATTGATTTAAATTTCTACATTAATTGTTAATTTAGGTTTTGCTAAATTAGTTGTCATTAGATTTTAAAACTAGTTCCCTTCCTCGTGGGATCGACACCTTAGGTGCTACGTGAATGACCCGTGCACTTGCAAAATTTACCAAGGTTATAAATAGTAAAACTTAGAGCATTTAACCTTGAGTGAACATGAGGCTAACTGTAGGTGACAAAAATTTTGAGATCAAGCCTAGCATCACCCAGATGGTGCAGCAATCAATCCATTTTGATGGACTAAGAGACGAAGATCCAAATATACATATCTCTAACTTTTTGTAGATTTACGATGCATTCAAGATTAATGAAGCTAACGACGATACTGTTAGACAGTGATTATTCCCATTTTCTTTAAAGGGGAAGACAAAGAAGTGGTTAAACTCGATGCCACGGTCATCACTTACAACATGGGAACAAGTGGTAGAGAAGTTTTTATTAAAGTATTTTCCACCAGCTAAAACTACTAAACTAAGGTACGATGCTGAGAAGATGCCCACATCATGGTTTATTGCTTTGGATTCAAATCAAAATATATTATAATGGGCTAACTTAAAACACCAGGAAGTTGATTGATGCAGTAACTAGGGGGTACACTCAATAACAAGACCCAAAAAGTGACCCAAGACCTTAGTGAAGACATGGCTATGAACAACTACCAGCAATTCTTGTCTAAAGAAGGAATTAATAAGCCAGTGGTAGTGTATAACGTGGACGTGGCTGTATAATCGACAAATCAAGTGGAAGCATTGAGCAGGAATAATGATAGATTAGCAATGTGTCCACAAAGTTAAGTTATGCAATGCGAGGTGTGCGGGCTTGAACACTCAGGACAACCTTGTCAAACGTCACTAGTAGCGTGTGATAACACTACGTGAAAGAAACTAGACCTACCACTCTAACAGTGGCGATTCTAGGTCGATCCCACAGAGAGTGTTCGATTAGCTTTTGAAATAAAATTAATCGGTGTTTAGGGTTAGGGGGTTTTGTTTTAATAACAAAATAAAGTAAAACTAACCTAGTGAAAACAAATAAAAGAAAACATTTAAAATGATAAAATTAAGGAATTTGGTAAGGACCCGGTTCTTTTGTTCAATCTCGACCTAACCCTAATTAGACATATTTCATTGATTTGTTGTTCTTTTACCACTCCTTGAACTATTGGTCGTAGATTAACAACAAGCTCTGTTAATCACAGTTTTTGCTTAGGTCCTAGTTAATTAAGAAGAGCTTGTTAATTAACTCTAGCTATCGGATAACTTAGGTGACGCTCACTAAGTTTAATTTGACTGTCACCTTACGAGAGAGAAAAATGGACCAATTTAAGCAATAATCGCACAAGCTCGGATAATTTAATCTAGGTTTTGATATCCCTAATGATTACAAACCAATAATTGCTACAAATAAATAAATAAAACAACAATTATGTATTGTATTCAATTCTAAAAATGGGTTCTTACAAAAAAATAATCAAATAGAGCATTCAATCATTCTTACACAACACTCGAATATTGAACATAGGAGAACATAAGCAATTTCTAAAGAGAGAAAGAAACAACAAATACAAGGAGAAATACACTTAACCGAGTCATCAGTATCGATGTCACCTCCGAACTGACATCAAAAAACTTACCCTCTATAGGTCTCTCAAGATTGAGAGCTTGCTTTCAAAAATAATGCTTCAACCCCAAAAGAATGTCCCAGTCAAAGACCCTTTGCTCCTCTTCTCTCCTTAGATTTTCTCCCAAATGTAGCAAGAATGGAGGCTCTCTTTCCATGTTTCATTCTTTTCTTTTTATAGTTAATTCCAATTATGGTAAAAAATAATTTTTACCTAGCCCAAAATGTCTGAAATAACCCTCAATAAGTTGGGTTCAGAAGTAGTCCCCGAGCTGTCGTGCAGGCTATGATCGTGGCTTATGTGATAAATTTCTGTCACGATTGTGGCCAATAATGCTACGATCGTGGCAATCCATCATTCTTCTATTATGATCATGACCAATTAAACCACAATTGTGGCATTGGGTTCTTCCTCCAACCTTCTCCAACTCTTCTCTTCTTTTCCCTAACTCTTCCTCATTCTTGTTCCATGAAGACAAGTGGATGTGAATCTTCAAAAAACGGCCCAAATGTAGTGCTTTCAACTTAGTTTAACTTCTTTGATTCTGAACCATACCCAAAACCATAAATGAGTCAAAGTAAGTATCTTAAGCAATTTCATACCATTAATCGCTAAATGTTATGGAATAATTATGCAATTAATTAAGCACGTGTCAATTTCCCCTACACTTAGTTTTTGGCCGTACTCGTGCCAAACATCAAAATTAAGCTCAAATACCAAAACATTGAATCATTTCCCATATTTTCGAAGAATACATAATCATAAACAAAGATGAAAGACTTTCAAAAATTATAGCAAGAAGTCAACATTCTAAGCTTTAACTCATGATCAATGAAAATTCAATACCTTTAAAAATTGAGCAATCTAATGGTAGACTTCGAAAATGTATTTAAATAAAATATATCCATAGGTACACTCAACACCATTCACAATTAAGACATTCCATAACTTTGCATATCATTTCATTTCTCCACCACTAATATTCACATGCAAAATTATGGATCAAAGGACTTTTTGAGGTTGTAATGTGGGCAAAGGTAAGGTGAGATGTATTTGGGTTAAGTAGTATGAAAGCCATTAAAGCTAGTGAAACAAAGCAACACTCAATGTGACATCAACTGCAAAAATCAACATTCCCTTACAATTGTGTAAATCAATTATGATGAATGCAAAAATGATGTTTCACCTGTAACAGCCTAGACCACTCACCCATAGATATTGTCCACTTTGGGTTGCCCATCAGGCCAAGACCCTCATGATTTTCCTCTTCCTGCCCCTGGTAAAATGCATATATAGGGAAGAGGTATCCATACCTTTATAAGGCGTACTTCGTTCTCCTCTCCAACCAATATGGGATCTCACAATCCACCCCCATAGGGCCCAGCATCCTGACTAGCACAACGGGTTAGGAACCAACTCTGATACCATTGGTAACAACCCAGACCACCCGCCCACAGATATTGTCTGCTTTGGGTTGCGCATCGGGCCAAGGCCCTCACAATTTTGCTCTTCCTATAGCCGAGAAAATGCGTCTATAGGGAAGAGGTATCCATACCCTATAACACGTATTTTGTTCTCCTCTCCAACCAATATAGGATCTCACATTTCTGTCATATAAGATTCTAAGTGTGTAAAACCGAGTCCATTTGATGGATATGGCCATGGTGGCCAAGTTAAATGTGTTGTAATGCTTTAGAGGTGATTAGTCATGATTTATAGACTTATGGGACACTTAGAAAGCTTAATTGGAAAAGTTTATGTACATAAAGGCTCATTTGCAAATTGTTAAAAGTTAAATGCAATTTTCCAATTCTTGGAGGACCAATATGTAATTTTATAAAGTTAAGAAGCTTAATTATTATGTTCAAAAGTCCAGAGACCAAAATGAAAATAAAAATTTTGGTCATTCACAAAATTTAAGCTTAATTACAAATTTAGGGAAAATGTGGAGGGTATAATCATAATTTCACATAAGCTAAGGGCAAAAAGGTAATTTCACCATGTTTGGTCAAACAAGGGTCAATATTCTAGACCATTCTTCTTGGTGTGTACGTGCACCACACCATTTAATATTAAAACACTTTGTTTTTATTAAAAGAAAGGAGAAGAGAGGAGAAGAAAGGAGGAGGAGAAGATGTTTCTGCCATCACCCAGCTTTCACCATTTTTTTTATTCTTCAACCTAAACCAAGTTGTTGTAAGTTAATTTGGGGTAAAGGAACTCAAATCTATCATTATATTTGAGAAATTCTCAAAGAATTTGAAGATATCACCAAAGAAAAGTATAGGTAAATTTTGTCTCATCACTAGCTCTCTACATTATGATTTTGAGTTTGGTGTTAAGAAATGTTTTTCTCCATACTTGAATATGTATGAAACATGGTTTAGATGAATGAAATGAGTCATGGAGAAGTGTCCTTAATCCAAAACCGAAATGTCCTCTCTTTGGTGAAAGTTTGTCAAATTTTTAATATCTTTCAAAATTGATGGTTTAAATGAATTCTATGGTATTAATTGTGCATTTATAATGTGAATTGATTAAAAAAATGAAGAAGATGTATATTGAATAAGGCTTGGCAAAAATGATGGGGGAAGAAATGGACTAATGAAATGAGTGGTATAATTATGATGAACATGGTTTAAATGAAGGGAATTGGATTTAATGGAGGGGTGAAATGTGTTATTATTTGGAAGTGCTTGTTATATAACAAGATAGGAGCATGAATTACTATGATAACGTCTTGAAAATATGACTTGAAAGTCATACACATTAGGTGTTTGATAAAATGCCTAAGTGAACTTGGCTTAGGATTTAAGGATTTTAATGGTGTTCATTGGAAAGAGGCTTTCATGTATACTTGGAGTAAACTTGAAATTTTGCTTAGATTGGATAAAAAGATGCTTCATTATGCTTTAAAATGTGTAAGTGTTGGACTAAAGGCATTAAATGCCTTGGAAAATGTAAAAGAAAGCTTATGCAAATAATAAGCGAAGTAACCATGTGAGAAGCTTAATAGTCAAATCCCATAGCTTAAAAATAGTGATATCGTGTTTTTTTTAGAAAATAGTGACATCATGTTTTATACACTTATGTGGTGGTTTATAATTATAAGATACATGTTTGAGTAATAAATACATTGTATATTATATGTATAAAGGCTCGGGAGCTATGGATGATGGAAATAGTAACGAGGATTGTTGAAGTTAAGTGAGTATACACTTTTTTTAGGTGAGTTGTGGAAACTATATCTCTCAAATGGGATTAGGACATCCCAAGACATGCATGATGACTTGTCATAGTAGAATTGAATCTCAAATGGATACTAGTATACTTATGTATTTAATAAATGACATTGTTTTGAATAACTCTTTGCACTTGGAATGCAATAGATGTTTTTATTACGTATTTTGAAAAATGATATTGTTTTCACCAATCCTACACTTGGAGTGCAAAAAACAACACTTTATTTTCTGAAACTACAATTTTGAACAACTTTGCACTTGGAGTGCAAAAGATGACTTTTATTGTATGAAATAATGTTTTGGAACTTATATATGTATAATCGAGTCATGTATATTGCGTGTATGTGTTCTCTTTTGGCTTAAAGCCATAACAAGGTTCTGTTTTATCAGTTGCATGGATAAATAAAGGCACGGTGCCTTACTTGATTTTAATACTTAATATTTGTATATGATTTTTATGATTGGTGAGGAAACGATTAGCCAATCGTGTGCTAGGTGCAAAAAATTAAGCGATCCCCATACCCTTGACACTAGTATATAAAAGTCAAGTCCTTATATCGACACCTTTCTACTGGACTTGCAGGTGATTACACACCTAGAGGTCTGGTCACCAATGAGGTCATCACCTAGGGTTATGACACTCTTATCGATCGTAGTTTAGACCCACCACAAATGAAAGTCGAGCCAACACCGAGAATCGGTGGGTTTTTGCATTAGTTTGGTCGACTAGTGGCGACACACATAACTATTTTGGCCTATTCTGAGATTTGGCTTCCCAACGAGATTTGATCTATACAAGGGATGTTTTTTTGGCCTTGTGTACTAGAACTGGAACGTATGTTCACTAGATGAGTGATTAATAGGCTAGGCCTATGTGGTTTCTAACCAATATATGTTTGAGTCCTAGGCTAGGCCTACGTGTTTCTATGTTATGTATATTGTTGGACCCCGATTTTCTTCTTACTATATGTTGGGAATTAATTTTATTATTTTGTGGCGATTAGGTATAAATTATAAAGTTTTTGGGGGGTAGAAATTTTTTTAAGATTGATGGATTAAAAGTAGGAATTGAGATTTAATTTGAAAGCTTATGGTGTTAGTTA
>JANIIA010070942.1:0-10448 GCA_027478495.1 Erythroxylum alaternifolium
ACTTATCAAAATAGTTCATTTATTTCTAATATTATTATTATTTGATTGTCACCAAAATTAATAATCGTGAAGTCCTCATAACTTAACACTCGGATCTTTCACTATCCCTCGTACTATAGGTAAAGTTACCATAAGGGGAGCCTTGTTAGATCTAGAAGCAGCCATTAATGTTATGCCTAAATCTGTTTATCAATCATTGGGAGTCAAGAATCTTAAGTCTACATCTGTAGCTCTCTAATTGGCTGATAGGTCTATTAGGCATCCTATAGGCATTATAGAGGATATTTTGGTCCAGGTCAAGGATTTGGTTTTTCCACCTGATTTTTATGTACTTGATATGTCTTCCGAAGTTGTGCAGGATACTTCCTTGATTCTAGGTAAACCCTTCTTAAGGACTGCTAGTACCATGATTAGCATGAAAGAAGGTACTATCACCATGGAGGTAAGAGATCAATAGGTGAGTTTTAACATATATGAGGCTATGAAACACCCCCACGAGGATTATTCGTTCCTAGGAGTCAACATGCTTGATGTTGTTATTGATGATGCATACTCTGAATTTGAACTCCATCATTTTTATTCTAACCCTAAACTCATTCAGTGATGACTCCTTGGAAGAAGGATTGTTCGCTAATGTTTCAGGTAATTCGATGAATATAGGCATTGACACCGAAGTGGCAAGTGAATAAGTTAGCTCACCACGGCATAGCTATTAGCCCAACATCCACCAGGAGATCCAGGATCCACCATAGGCATCAGGTCATTTCTCCTCCTTCACTTACCACTTACTTCTGCTGTGTGATTGAATATGATATTGTGGATGCATGAGTCTATTGAATAAGTGTGGGGGAGAAACTACTTCAGTAGGACCTAGGTTTAATTTTCAGTTTATGCAATTTTAATTCAATAATTCATCTCCTCTTTTATGTTCACTGTGTTTTAGTTTGATATATGGCCTATCTTCTATGATTGAGGAAATTGGTTTAAATAGATGAATTGAATTTTTTTTTCAAATGCTTTAGGACTTTACAAATGAGCTGAACATCTTGATTAGTCTTGTTCATTTTTCTCTTGGGAAAACTTCACCGCAGCTTGGTTTACTTTGCCGCGGCGGCAGGAGCAACATTCGCCGCAGCATTACATAATTCTTTCCCCGCAGCGAGCTCACTGTAGGAACATTCGCCGCGGCGTGACTTAATTCTTTCGCCACGGTGAGCTCACTTCAAGGAATCTTCACTGCGGCAAAAGATCTATCTGCGCAAGTCACCAAGTGAAATCTCATTTCTACCTTTCTTTTGCTTCTGTCCTTCTTCCCTCTGTCTTTCTTTGTAATTTCCCCTCCATTTTTTTATTAACCCATCGTTCCCTTCCTCATTTTTATACTTCCCTCTAGATCGCCGCAGCAATCCGAACTCACCTTCACCAAATCACTTTTCCTTTCATTCTCCTCAGTTCATTTCCTATTCATCCTTCGTATTTGTGCACCTCTCTGTCTCCTTCATAAGTATCTCGTCTTTGTTCCGCGTCTTACCCCTTTGTTTTCGTTTAGTTAGGGCATGTTCACCGTAGCAAAGAACCTTTTTTCGCTGCGGCGTAGTAGGCTATAGCTTTCTCCATGGCGAAGGACTTTTCTTTCGCCGCAGGGTGATAAGTGTAGCCTTCGTCGCGGGGACACATCAAGTTCACCGTGGCAAACTTCATAGGTTCTCACTTTCAATAAATTTTGTTCGGTCAATTTGTTTATTTTTCAGTGTTTTTTTTCTACAGGAACATGCCTCGAACTAAAAACCCTACCCGTCATTCTCCCACAGTTTCACCTAGTTCATTTCGATCATCCAATAATTCTACTCCTTCCCATAACGCCGATTTTGGCTTTGTCAACCCAACTAAAAAGATAGACACTAGGCCATTCATTAGAGAGCGCCCCTTTCCCTTGACTCCACGAAACAATCCCTTTGTCTGTCAATTGGTAAACTCTCAGCTTACAGGATTAGTCCAACCAAGGGCTCAGGGCAACGTTAAATTCGTTGGCCATTTTTACACTTAAGCCTAACATCACTAGAACTTAATTTCTGTGGTGTAAAAGCCCCCACCGCATTCACCACAGCAAGCATTCGTGAGCACTATAACCTACCTCGTACTCTCTGCTGCTACTATGACCAATTGATCCATAATTATCGATGGGATGATGTTATTCGTACCCTCTGTCCCGAGGGCACCATCTGGCATCAACCAAGGATTTATCAATGTTATCTTAAACGTTCTGATCTCAAACCCGAAGCTTGTCCTTGGCTCCACTTGGTTAGTAACAACATCATCCCGACCTCCCATCTAGCTTACGTAATGACACAGTAAGCTTTGTACCTTTATCTTCTAATGATAGGTCGCCCGGTCAACATAGCTCATACCATTGTTTCTGCCCTCCATGACTCCATCACCACAGCCAAACTCACCAATGCCATCACTTTCCCCCACCTCATCGTCGACACATTCTGGGCCCATAACGTCCCGAAATTCAACAATGACAGTTATTTTGACCCGACTCCCCTGTTTCGTTACGCCTTCTTTAAACAACCTCAAATCCAACCTCCTCCCCCTTCCACCCCACTTCCTGATGTTGTTACCACCCATGCCGCTGTAGTGCCCAACGAGGACGATCCTCCAGCTCTGGCCCCTCCAGAGTCTATCACTTTACAGACCCTCGCTAGTCGAGTCGATGGCATTTCTGTAGACCTGGCTACCCTCCAGGACACCCTAGTTCAGGCCATCCCCCGCCAGGATCGAGATCGACAGTATCATCAGCGGATGGATGCCTTACTCGCCGAGCATCTGCACTTCCAGCTCCCTTTTGATGAAGATGACCCGCTTAGCAGTGCTGGCCCATCAAGAGCAGATCCTTTTGACACTGGGGCTGATCACCCGATGGAGTAGCTTTAGTTTTCAGATGTTCAGTTCAATTTTGTAATGTCCAAACTTGTTGACTACAATTTTCATCTATAATTCTCTTTGCAATTTCGATATGTTGCTAACGAGCATTTCACTTTCCCTTGCTTGCTTATCCGTGTTTATTGCTTTTCACTATTGGGGACAATATGATGTTTCAGTGTGGGGGATGTGTTAATTTTCCATTCTTGATGTCAATTGTGTATAATGTCAAAAATTTTTAACTTAGTGTTTGAGTCTTTGCCGCGACGTACCCTATCTTCACCGTGGCAACGTGCGAAATTAGATCTTTTCACCACGACAAATTCTTTCTTCACCGCGGCAACATTAGGATGCTGACTAGTTTGTCGCGGTGAACTCTTGGTTTCGCCGCAGCGACCTTCTCTCATTCAACAATTCTCCATAATTAGATTATTGTCACTCTTGTATGATTTTATAAGTTTCAAAGTGTTCCCTATGTCTTTGAAAATACCTTCTATTCGTTAAATAATAGTCAGTTTTGGCTAATTTTATTTTCAATGTTTTCAACACAAAGTAAGTGAGGGTATGCCAACAAGCAGCACTGTATGTTTTTAATTCTTGAGATTGTTAATTGAGATAGTACCCATGTTGGAAGGATATTTGGGCCTAAATTCTTTCATTTTTGTGTGTATCTGCTTAATTTCATATCTCTCTAGAACTTGTCTTAATTCTTAATCAAAGCTTGATGAACTAGAATTTTGTTAACATGATAGAGGCATTCTTTCAAAACCCTATTGACCCAAACACAAACCCCATAAACACTTATCCATTGCTAGCCCCTTGAGCCATGTTTTTTAGTACATGCACACATTTTCTTATGGTGTCAATATTTTTATTCCTTATTCTCTTCTAGTTATCTCAAGAAATTAAAAAAAATCAAAATCAAAAAATCAAAAGAAAATAAAAAAATTTCAAAACAAAATATTCTGTCAATATATATATACATATATATATGTTGTCATTTGTGTAAATATTGTCTTACAATTGACATCTATTTCATATTTAAGGTGCATGTACTCATATTTTTCTTTCTTCTTTCGTCCATACCATCCATTTTATCTAGCCTTCCATGCATTACAACCTTAAAATGCCCTCTTGATTTTTGAAATTATAATTCTTGTAGTGGAGGAGTAAAACTGTCACAAGCTTATGGTAGAGAATGGACTAAGTAGAGTTTAGAGTGAAATTATGAGGTGAGAGCAAACACCTTGCCTTGAGTGAGATCTCTTTTGCTCAATCTTTTGGATTGAATTCTTATAGTGCTTATTTTCTCAGCACTCTTTCAGTCTACTTTGATTGATTTCTGAGAAAGTGAATTTTACCAATTTCTTACTCTTATTTTAAGCATGGTCGGGATTTTCTTTTGCATCGGTGTCTCTTTGACTCTTATAAACTTTGTCCAGGAGTACAAAGGTCTAAGTATGGGGGAATTTGATTAAGCCCAAGTGTATTATATAAATTGGCGACATTTTCATGATCTTTACTACACTTCTTGGCTCCTATTTCTAGATTATATGCTTAATTAGACTCTTGAGTGTCTACCTTTATTTTATGTAGTTTAAGAGTAAAAATTGTCAGAAATCAGTATTAATTGCACTAATTAATTTTCTGAGAACAATTGATACTGCAAACTACCATTTGTTCATTGTAGGAGACTCAACGAGAAGAGACTCAAAAAGAAGATGTAGAGTCAAGGAAAGAGCTGAATTCAAGACAACAAGTGAACATGTGCAGCAGGAAGTTCGTCGCGGCAAAAAAGATGTGTCGTTGCAGTGAAGAATGAAGAGTTCCAAGCAAAATTTTCGGGAAAAGTTAGCCACAGTAAAGATTTATTCTATCGGCGCGACGAAAGCGGCCAATAATATAGCAAAACTTTCAGGAAAAGCTCGCCGCGGCGAACCTTCGAATACCCAAACCATTTTCGGAAAGTTATCCACTGTACAACCTGATCTATAACCCATTTTCTTTAAAAACCTACCATTTTAGGTTAAAGAGGCCAGCACAGTATCAAAGAAAAAAAACCACACTCTCACTCTCTCGAAACCTTCAGACACTTCCATCATCCACTCCTCTCCACTTCACCGTCTACTCCCCCACCGAAAATTGCTACTATAGACACTTCCAGTGGGTTTTCGGTTATGATTCTTCCTGGAGTAATGCTTGGCTAGGCACCTCTTTCCTCTTGAAAATGTAGCAATGGCTAGAGTTTAATGGGCTTCAAAGGGTAGTAGTTCATTCCATGTTCAGCTACATTATTATCATCTCCTAGGTTTAGGAATTGTAATTTTTAGTTGAATATTCTTGATTAGAGTTTAATCAAGTATTGGATATTTAATGTATTATTGGGATTTGTTAATGTAGAACTTGGAGTTTGAATATATGAAGTCTCATATATGTTTATTTTTGATTTGGATAATTCTCTTTTATTTTCCTAGTTGTGCTTGATATAGAGATGATTCTCAATCCCGAATGACTTATTACATTAGCTTACCCATTGCACACACTAAGAGCATTCAATAAGGTTTTAATAAATGGAGTTCATTGATTGAAACCTTGGACTTAAAGAGTTCTTTAAGGTTTACCATTTGAAACTTAGTGATTCACTCCTGTAAAAATTCGTTTTGAACGATGATAGCCAAAGCTCGTTTTCAAGAGGATACTATTATCATTCGATCGTTGTTTTCATTTTATCGCTTTTCTATTCCCAAAAATCCAAAAACACATTTCATTACATTTTCTTACAATTTGCTTATTTTTCTCCAAATGTCCAAAGATTGAAAACCCCCCTCTTCCTTACTAATTTTGTTTGCATATCATGATATATAGGCTAGCTTAGTTCTATTAATCTGGTTCCGATTAAGTGAAACGACCCGAGGTTGCATTATATACTGCAATCCTTGGAAATAAAAATATTTTTGATTTGGCCTCCAAGGGTAAGAACGAAAAGGCCAGAGTCAAGGATTTATTATTCAGTAGGCTCCTTTCGTTTAAGCAGAGTCTTATTCCACAAAAGGCTCCTATCACCTAACAGGCTCTTGTCATTTAAAAGGATTTATCTTCTGATAGGCTCCTACTGTTTTTATTCGTTAATTAAGATCTGTTTATTATACGAATTGAAAGAACTTGTGAAAAAAAATTTGTCACATTACAATTCACCCCCTTTTTGCGTGTGTTTGCTTTATCAATCATGTGTTAGAATAGGTTAGATATCAGTTTGTTAATAGATACATAACCAATACTAAAATAAGGTAAATATCATTGAGTTAGGTGGGACATATCTTTTTCGATACCTATTTCAGACATATATAAGTGACATATAATTTGTGATTGGTTATTATTATGTCTAATATGTTTTAAGATTTAAAAAAATTATAATATTTTTTAATAGGTATTTTGGAAAAAGTTAGTTTTGTGACATAGAACGATTTTGGATCTTATTGCACGCTTTTTAAATTTATAATAATTTTTATTTAGTACTTATTATTCTTGCAACTCATTAGTTAGAGAAATCACTTTGTTAATTGTTTGAATTTAAAAAATGTAGACCGAAATTAAATAATTTTGAAGTGATAGATGAGATAATTGAATTTATGAAATTAAAAGTTTTGTTCTTTAAAATTATGATTGTTTGAGAAGTTTTGGGTTAACGTTTGATTAAATATTTGGATAAAATACATATACCTCTCCAGCAATGTAAGAAACCTTAAAAAATCCTGATTTTTAAAATTCTAAAAAAAATTTCGTTCTAATTTTAAGTTTTTTAAAACAATCCCTTCACTTGAACTTTGTTTAAAAAATAACAGCGAAATATATATATTATGAACATCAAATATTACCTAATCATATGTCATTAGTATGGTAGCCCAAGTTAGCTCTTGAACTTGGTCCGAATCAATTAAATTCAACTTAAATTAATAATTTAACATATTGCATATTATTTAATCTGTTTTCTTATCAACTGACCTACATAACAAACTTATATGCCTTCATAAGCAATGACAGTCCCGTAACTTTGATTTAACATGTCAGTTGATTGAGTTTTTTAGTGGACAAGGATGGGATGTTCAACCTAATTTTCCCATCCCGACATTTAAATTCGTTAATTCAACTAATTGATGAATCTTTCTACTTACAGTTGAGATTGGGTAGAAAATTCCAAGTCATCGAGTCAAATGGCTGAATTCCAGTCTTTGGTAAGGACTTAAGCACTTAAGGATATGGTAGATTTTTATATATTTAATTTTTTGAGATTTTTTAAA
This sequence comes from Erythroxylum alaternifolium, assembly GCA_027478495.1. Lineage (NCBI taxonomy): Eukaryota > Viridiplantae > Streptophyta > Magnoliopsida > Malpighiales > Erythroxylaceae > Erythroxylum > Erythroxylum alaternifolium. Next base: position 7,224 of record JANIIA010070942.1, read on the forward strand.
TTTAATATTAAAATTTTAATTTAATTAAAATTTTTTAAAACTTGTATACATCACGTTAGAAGATTACTTTTATTGATATGACATATACACTAAATATTATTACTTTTATTGATATGACATATACACTAAATATTAGATGAATATCTATCTATTAATTGCATAAGTAAAAATAACGCACTAAATTAAAAAAAATTGAAAATTTGATACTAAATTGAAACAGAAGATCACTGTCACCCGTGAGTCACTAGTCCCTATAATTTTAGACCCAAATTATGAATACGTAAGAACATGAGTCGGAGTTTAATAGTCCCCATGTAAATTGTATGGTGTATAAGAGATGTAACATATTATTATCAATCATTCCCTCTCTTGAATCAAAGATAAACATATTTGATATCAACAAAACAAGACTAATTTGTTGTGGAGTTATACACCATCACCGGCAATGTAACAGTACTTGGTTTATATACATATACAAAGCAAATATAAATATAACACGTGTATGGACAGGTTCTGTTATAGCATAACAACTTTTGTCCTTATTTTTAGACAGTATCTTGATGTGGTAGTGCGTATTGTCTCATGATGGTTTCTGTTAGTGTGTATGTTCCACACACATGAAACCTGTAACAATAGCGACAGCTTGGAATTCTTCACACCCCTGGCAAGCTTGTGCTTGGAAGCATATTTAACTAATTGAAAAACTTCAAAAAACTCGCTTCGTGTAGAGATTTGGTAAATAGATCGGCAATTTGATTAGCCGTTCCAATATGTCTTGGCATAATAAAACCTGATTTAAAATGATGACGGATAAAATGACAATCCACTTCCAAGTGTTTGGTTCTCTCATGGTAGATGGGATTTTTCGTGATCTGTATGGCGGCCTGATTGTCACACAACAATGTGACTGACAGCTGTAATTGTTGTTTCATATCATTCAGCAAGTAAGATATCCATAATAGTTAAGTGACTGCTGAACCCATGCTGCGATATTCAGCTTCGGCTGATGAACGAGACAATGTAGATTGTTTCTTGCTTCTCCATGAAATGAGATTTGAACCCAGATAGATTGCATTTCCTGAGATGGATCTTCGTGTAATGATGCAATTTGCATAGTTTGCGTCAGCAAAACAACTCATTGTTGATGAAGACCTGCTGCTGTAGAACAAACCGTGATTAAAAGTGCCCTTTAGGTAAGCTAATATTTGTAAAGCCTCATCCATGTGTCCTTTTCGAGATTGATGCATGAATTGACTAAGATAATTGACTGAGAAGCTGATGTCAGGTCTTGAAATATTCAGATAAAGCAACTTTCCCATTAACTTTCTGTATTGGTTTGCGTCAGGCAGTAGTTCACCACATGAATCAACAAAATCAGTTCCTGGAGTGAGTGAAGTGGAGGCTGGTTTGACACCTGATTGCCCTGTTTCTTGTAGAAGATCCATGATGTATTTTCTTTGTCCCAAGAAAATCCCATCTGTAGTACGAGATAGCTCAACCCCAAGGAACTACGTAGCTTCACCAAGATCTTTAATGGTGAACTCCTAATGTAGATACGTCTTCAGAGCAGTAATGAGGTTGAGTTTGCTTCCCACAATGAGTACATCATCAACATATATGACTAATGCAAGGAAACCTTCACCAGAACTCTGAACAAAAAAACAATGATCATGTTATGACTTCTCAAAACCATACTTCAGCAACTTGGATGTGAACTCTGCATTCCATTCTCTCGACGCTTGTTTGAGACCGTAAATGGAATTGTTTAGCTTGCAAACTTGTCCTGGACCTGCTTTGGTGTATCCTTCCGGCAGTTTCATATAGATTTCTTCATGTAGAAATCCATGCAGAAAAACATTATTCACGTCAATGCGGTGGAGATGCCAGCTCTGTGTAGCAGCACAATGAACCAAGATTCTGATAGTGCTCCATTTGCCGACTGGTGAGAAGCAATCATAAAAGTCTATACCCTCCACTTGAGTGAAACCCTGTGCAACCACTTTAGATTTTGGTTTTATCACTGTGCCATCTGGATTCAGCTTCAGTCTAAATTTCCATACGTTGCCAACAGCTTTCTTCCCTCTTAGTAAGTCGCATATGGTCCAGGTGTTGTTGTTTTCGAGAGCCTCAATCTCTTGCTGCATAGAAGCTTTCCAGATGGGATCAACACTTGCTTGTTTGTAGTTAATCGGTTCTTGTGTGGAACCCTAATTAGCTAAAAGATCAATATGCTGTGATAGAAATACTCTAGACTCTAAATTTGGTACAGGTAGATTGTATTTTGGTGGGTTATTTTCTTGTGACACAGGTGACTCGACAGATGGTGTTATAGTTTTGACACATGCCATATAATCATCCAGCCATTTTGGAGCTGATCTAGCCCTGTTACTTCTTCGACTTTCAGGAGCATGTGTATTTGGTTCATTCACAGCTGTATCGATATTTGTTGCAGAGTCAAGACTTATGGTAGCTGAAGAAGACCTTTCACTAGGTGATGTAATACTTGATGAAGACAGTGAATCAGACAAACCAGACTCATTGGGAATAACTCCTTCAATGCTTCTATCATCCATTAAGGGCATAGAAATATCATCATGTTTAAGGTATATTGTTCCTGTAACATTCAGCAGTGGAAACACATTCTCATGAAACACTATATCCCTGCTCACTTTGATTTGTTTGCTCTCCAGTATATACACCTTATAACCCTTTTTTCCAAGGAAATATCCAACAAAAATTTCCTTTTCAGCTCATGGTTCAAATTTATCTTTGCGAGGTGTAGTTTTGGTACAATAAACTAAGCATCCAAATGTCTTAAGGTTATTATAATTGGGTTTGTGTTTGTAGAGCATTTCAAATGGAGTTTTCCAAGAAAAGAGTTTGGATGGTAGTCAATTTATCAAATGGGTAGCCATCAATATACATTCACCCCAAAAATTCTTAGATACACCATATTGGAGCATTAAACTTCTTGCCACAACTGTTAAATGCCCGTGTTTCCGCTCCATCACTCCATTTTGTTGTGGTATGTAACTACAAGTTCGTTCATGTTTGATTCCTAGTCCTCCAAACAATTGTTGACAATCTTGATTAGTGAACTCAGTGCCATTGTCAGTTCTTATGGTTTTAACAGTCATAGAGTGGTGCATGTTGATCATTTTGAAGAACATGTCAAGTGTGTGACAGACTGAGGTTTTGGTTTTAAGTAGGAATGTCCATACTGAT
>JANIIA010070963.1:0-10448 GCA_027478495.1 Erythroxylum alaternifolium
CAATTGCTCTTTTTATACCTTTAATGAGTGTGAAAGTTCCAATTTGCCCTTCCATATAAGCCTTATGTCTATTTAAAATTAAGTGATCTTCTAAAAATGCCCTTATATCACCTTACAACATTAATGCTTTAATTTCATCAATCCATGAAATAAATCTTCCCAAACTTGACATAATAATTAAACTACAATTAAAATGATTTATCTAGCAAGACCACAAAATTTATTCAAATCATGCTTACTAAAATAAAATAAAAAAATTTCGGGGCCCAACAGGTTCATTATTTCTTTAATTGTGGTACTGAATAATCAATTATTATAAAAAAAGAGTTATTATACGAGTAAAAAATTTATGAATAAGTTTATGGTACCAATAGAGTTGCAATGAAAGGACCTATGTGTTTTGTAAACAAGTCTTGTAATTTTTTGTTGTAAATTTCCTTCAATTTTACCCTTTCTGATATCCTAACCATACCATACCTAAGCCCCATTACAACCTTATAAAGACCTTTTGATTTTTGTTTCTAGTTTATACAAAAGGGGTGCAGATGTTATATTATTGCAAGCTTATAGTAAGAGTTCTATTATGCATCGATTGAGAGTTTTGATGATTTTCACCCCAAACACTTGATTACATTGAGTGAAATCTTAATAAGGGTGTAAAGATTTATGTGTTAGTTTGAATGCAATTATTGATGTGATTATTATTAATATTGACTTAAAAAGTTAATTTTAGGATAATTTGATTATAATTGTATGTTAATTTGATTCAATAGGATATGATAATGTATAATATGAATGGATAGATCGAGATTGATGATGGATTGATATTGTAAGATTTATAATTTTGATTATGTTTTGTTTGAGGACAAGCAAAAGCTTAAGTGTAGGGATGTTTGAAATATGCATAATTAACCATATTTATACCCCCACGTTTAATGTATTTTTGTTAAATATTTTATACTTTTATTCTATATTTGGTACTAAATGTGTTCCAAGTGTATTTATAGAGTATAATTGCCTTCGTGGACTTAAAGAAGAAGAATTTAGATAAAAACACTGCATAAAACAAAGATTCCAATCACAAAAGGGATGCACTGCATCACCCAGAACCTTAAAATTTACAATAAAAGGGCATATTTGGAGGTAATTGAAAAGAGCATATGTGTAGAGAAGTCCAAATACTTTGAGAGGTGACTCAAGGGGCGATTTTGATCCAGAGAAGCAAAAAACATGGAGAAACCATCGAAAAATCTAAGAGAATACACGATCAAACCTCTACTTGCAAGAATATTCAATAGGAGATAAACATAGAGAATTAGAATTATTTTATCATCATTTTTCTTTTTGTTATTGTTTGATTTCATCTTCAATCATGTGTAACTAAATTCTTTTAGTGTCTAGGCTAGATGAACCATATGCCCATATTTTAATATGTTTTGATTCTTTTATTAATGAAATTGGTTTGATTGATATATTGTGATCCAACTATGTGTTTTGTTTATGTTCTAATAGATCCAAAATATTAGATCCTAATTTGATTTCATAACATAGAGATTGAGAAATCCTTGTTTGAATAGATCTACGTAATTGTAAGGAGTTGATTACAACCCTAAAGATAGGATGATATAAATCTTCCGCATTAGGGTCAAACCTAACATAGGGATTCATAAAAAGTAAACTTTAACCTGAGTAATTCGGTTCAAAGCTTTAGGATTAGTAGCTATTAAAGTCAAGGTCAGTTATTAGCATACGATATCAATCTCCATAGTCCAATAAATCAATAAAACAATTGTATAATAAAAGATTAATTTGTTGAGTGTTTTAAGGGGATCCGAAACCTAGATACTAATTTTTTGAATATCAATAGTTTACTAAGTGCTTCTTTAATTCTCTGATTCAATATTACCGCCCATTTATTTTACTTGCTTTACTTTTATTTTCTTTTAAATTAAAAATCAAAACCAAATTTGTAGACTAGATAAAAGGATAACGGTCATTATTAATACTCATAATCCTCATATGATCAATACATACTTGTCAGTACTAGTTATAACTATGTCATGCACTTGCAGTTATGTCATAATTGACACTTAGAAAAAAGTCAATCAAATTGTTTATGCTCAACTCAACTTACAAACCTTATACATAATAGAGCTTATTATATATAGAATAACATAATAGGAGAATAGTTGGTTGATTAATAGAAAATTAAATCATGCTTCGGTAATCCTTTTTGGCTTTCAAAATATAAGCTCAGTATGTCTCATTCCAACCATCTCTTTGCTCTGGTTGCTCTTCAACTGAGGTAACTTTGGGAAATAAATATGTTAATATAATATTCCTTTTTCGATTAAATAATTTCTTAGTCAATACTAAAGGTTTTAAAAAGACAATGGTAAAGGGCCTAAACCCCTAAATTAAAGGTTGTGAAGCTTTTAAACTTGGGAGAAAACTTCAAAATTTAAAATTAGAGAAATACGCATTTTAATAGAGTCAAAAGCATTGAATTTGCAATTACCAATTACCAAGGCTAGGTAATCTCTAACTATCTTTCAATCTTAAACCAACCTCTTCTTTGAAGACTCTTCTCTTAAAGTTAGGGAAAACAAAGCCCTTGATGCTTACTCACAAGCATTGCATAATCACCACTCTTTGCTAAAACAAAAGGCTAAAGTGAATTAGCTTAAGGAAGGAGATAAGAACACCAAGTTATTTCATAATTCCATACTTTGTAGAAGAAATATAAATAAAATTTGATCACTGAGGATTGAGGATGGTTCAACTATCAACATGCATTAAAATATTAAGGAGTTCATCTTCAATTATCTCAAGAACTTATTGGCACCCCCTAATCAAACCAGTTCTGTTTTATATGAACTCAAGTTATTCATTTCTGATTCATTTCCTCCACTTAAAAGGAATCACTCACTAAATCTTTTAGTGCTTTGAATGTTAAACAAGCTTTGTTCAACCTCAAACTTGATAAAGCACCAGGTTCAGATAGCTTAAATGCCTTTTTCTTATAAAAAACTTGACATTTGATAGAAAATCTTATCTCCAATACATCTCTTAATAGGTATGTAGTCAAAAAATTAAACAAGACACTTATGAGCCTCATTCCTAAAAGAATAAACCCTAATTCCTTGAATGATTATGGGTTCATTTCTTATTGCAATGAAATTGATAAAATCATTTCCAAAATTCTAGCTAATAATCTTAAATCAATATTAATAAACCTCATCAATATGAGCAAAGTACTTTCATAAATGGTAAGAGCATTAGATATAGCCTAATTTTAGTTTAAGGCCTCTTCAATGGATTTAAAATCAACAAAATGATGAGCAGTTACTCTATGAAGATAGACTTTAACAAGGATTTTGACTCAGTTTGTTGGAGGTTCATATTAGATTCCTCAATTGCATTTGGTTTTCTTGCTCAGTCTATCATCTGGGTCCAAAGATGCATTTGCACATCTTTTATCTTGGTTAATGGTGATCCCACCTCCATATTTTGAGGTCCTAAAGGACTACATCAAAGAGATCATATCTATCCCTATCTCTTCTTTATATACATGGATGTGCCTATAAGATTAATATCCTACAAGATTGACTAAGATTAATGCTTCAAATTCTATTACAAGTTTAAGAAATTGAATTTATTTATTCATTTTTTTACTAATGATCTCCTCCTGTTTAGTGGTAAGTCAATTATCTTTCAACTATCTTAGGACTTTCACACTAAAACTTACCTTTCAAATACCTAGGCATCCCTATCTCTAATAAAAGAGTATCCTTTATAGATTGTCAGCCTCTATTTGATGTAGTTAGAGGATAATTAATCACTAGAATAATATCTCTCTCATATATTGGAAAGCTCTAGCTCCTTGCATCAATTTTAAATAATCTACATATCCACTAGTCTTAACATCTATTCCTACCCCAATAGTTAATAAAGAATATTAAGAAAATGATAGACCATTTCCTATAAACTACAGTTGCTAATAATCAACTAGGAACAAAAGTAAAATGGACGTAGATTTATACATCTATAAAGGAAGGAGGCTTAGGTGATAATGTCTATTAAAATCACAAATAAAAAGCTTTTAGTAAGGAAAATTTGGAAAATTTTCACTGATTACCAATCAATTTGGATTAAATGGGTTCATAATTATACTAGTGAGGGACAAAGCTTCTGGTGCTTTAAGATTAAACCATCTAATTCTTAGTCCTTCAACTAAATCTTCAAGATGAGGAATCTTAAAACTAAGTAATCAAGTTTAGAATTGGCCATGGAGAAAGAACCTAATTTTGGTACGACTTTGTCCCTTTGCACAATCTCTAAGGATTAAAGAACTTCAAACCACTCACCACCTAAATTCCAAAGTTAAGAGAGTTATAGCTAAATGAAATTGGGGTTATTGAATTATGAGACTAACATCTATTATGGATAATGGTCCAAATTATATGAACCAAATAAGAAAGATTAACCTAAATGGATGTGTCATAACATCAAGAAATTATTAAAAAGTCTTGCTTACAATTATTCAAATTGATAGACCATAAATCTTATAGTGGAAGTTATTTTAATTTCCCAATAGATCACCTAAGGCTTCCTTTGTTCTCTGGTTAGCTATTAGGCATAGCTTGCCAACCATAGACAAATTGAAAGGAATTTATAAGCTTCCATTTTATTATTGTTTTTGAAAAATACAAGCTTCCATTTTACCATACATCTTAGTCACTTTTTATTTCATCAACTAAATAAGTTAGGTTCATACGCAAAGGTGACACTTTTGGTTTAATTTTTTAATTAGTTGGGAACCTTATGCTCTTTAGAAGGAGAGGAATACCAAATTTTTTAAGGAACAACTCAAAATATTCAAGGTTTCATTAGAAAACTTTTCAAAGGATTAAATTATTATTAATTGTTTCTAATATTCCAATTACTATAAGCCATGAAGTTTTTTTTTAAAAAGGAAATTGAATTAATAAATAGAAAGTAAAGGTCCTACAAAAGAGATGGACATCGTAGGTAGTTACCCTTTACATCCTTGCAAAACAAGGTAAATATTTAAAGCAAAGCTGGAAGCTTAGAGGGTGATAACATTATTGTTAGAGGTACAGTGATGCTAGGACACTAAGACTACCATTTTGGTTTAGATTTTGCAGTAGGATGTGCTCCCTTACTTCAGCGAGAATCATGGATTTCAAGGTTTCTTAAGAAGAACTTTTGTTTCCAAAACATCTAAGATTTCTCTCTTGCCATAATCGGTAAACACAAAAACCCAGAGCAACATTATGTATCATTGGTCGACTTTTATATACACATTTTGGTTGGATAGAAGTAAGAATATGTCTAGAACTGACTCCACCGAGTTGAGCCATTAACATTTCATGGTGATATATTTCTCGATATCATTATTGAAAGAGCATTCAAAGAACAGATGGTTTCGTGTTTCCTAGTAGACTAAGCACATGGGAGAAGATTTATCAACTTGCATGAAGGGCATGCGATCTGTGGTGCTGAGTTTGTTTTTAATAGCTAACTAAAGAATAAAGGAGAGTCATGGTGTAAGGGACTTACTCCATACTATTTTAAATTAGTCAACTCTTGAGCTTCTATATCTTAACAACTTCTACATATCCTTGTTTGTGATGTTATGAACATGTTTTTCCTTTTAGAAAATATATCATGCATGTTCAGGTTGGGAGGTTGCTAAGTTGAAGATGTCTTAACCGAGGTGGAAAATGCCATGCTCTATCATGGATTAAGGAGTGTAATCTAGTGTGCAGAGGAAGTATGTGAGTCCCCAAACAATGTAAAGAGGTGATCAGGGGTTCCTGGCTTGACCAATTGTCATACTAGAAGGTTACTAATCTGCCATCTCCTATTTTGTAGAACATCTCCTACTATACCCTAACTCGACGCTAGAGGATCTGATTAAGAAAAACTGAATTCAATGGATTTTTTTGAATTGCCCATTTATCTTGGAAGAAAAAAGAGTGTATCCATTTGATCCAAAGAGAAGTTTTGTCAATCAAAATCCACCAGAATCGTTTAAGGAGTAATGCTTGATTAGTTATTTTGATGGGGCATAAATTGAAACCACCTTCCTCTTTCGGTAAGCATAAATTAGACCATTTAACCTTTGCAACTCCTAGGGAGGCATTTGGATGGCTCCATAAGAAATTCTTAAGGATTATTTTGATTGATTTGATGATGCTTTGGGATAGAAATATATGGGAGCTCCAGCATATATGCATTGAATTAAGAATCGATTTAATAGGTTACAATTTACCGGTATAGGAAGGTGATTTGTTCACCTATGACTGAACTTGTTTTGTGATCATTTCGAGTAGAGAAATACAGTCTAGGCAGTTTAGACATTTTGTAGACACAGGGAGACCAAGGTACATGATGGTAGGAAATTTTTTTTCATGCCCATAATAGTAGCTATGAGAGGCTTCAAATTGCTTGCATTTTTGGAGAGAATGATGTGACTTTTTTGTAGATTTTATCTCTAGGTCTGAGTATAATTTGAAGGTGTCAAGAGCTTGCCTAAATGTGAGAATGGAATCTATATTTTCCATGAAAAATAAAAGCAAATCATCTGCAAAGCAAAAGTTAGTTACTCCAATTTTTTAACATTTTATCTGATATCAAAAATTTGGGTTGTTTTGCACTTCTTGCTTGATAATGGCATTAAGGGTCTCCATGCATAAGATAAAGAGGTAGGGGGATAGGGGATCCCCCTGCCTGAGGCTATGGGCTACTTTAAAATACATGGTGGAGCTTCCATTTATCAGTATAGAGAGGGTGTAAAGGAAATACATTCTTGCAGACACTTAATAAATTGAGTTGAAAATCTATACGCTGCTAGCATTTACGATAAGAATTCCCATATGATATTGTCGAAAGCTTTATGAAAATCAATCTTCATGGTGCAATTGGGTTAGTTGTGAGCTCTAGAGTATCCCTTTAACAATTCTTGTACAATGAGGACATTATCCCCTATGTGTTGGTCCTTTAAGAATGCACCTTGGTTGTCATTAATTAAAGGACCAATGGCTGCCTTCAACTAAGTGGAAAGTATCTTTGAGATAATTTTATAAAGAAATTTGGTGCAAGATATAGGTTTGTAATCCTAAAAAGTAAAAGGGCTAGGAACTTTAGAAATCAAGCACAAGAAGGTTCGACTGATTTCTTTGAAAAGGGAACTATTGGGGAAAATATCCATTTAGGCCATCTGGCATTGGGCTTTTTGAGAGTTCATACTAAAAGCTACCTTTTCAATCTCATCATCCTCGACAGGCTTAATTAAATTAGCAAAGTCAAGTGGTGTAATTTGGGCCAAGGTGACTTTATGTAAATCTGCTTGAGATGCGACATATGAGCTAGTGTACGAAGTAAAGAGGTGAAGAATTTGGCAGCTTCAACTTGAATGTCCTTGGGGATTTTTAGAATCATCCCTTCACTAGAGGTAATTAAGTATAGCTTGTTATGATTTAACCTGGCTAGGATTGTGTTAAAAAAGAAATTAGTGCATCTGTCCCCATCTTTAAGCCAATTAACACGAGCTCTCTGTTGAAGAAGCAAAGAGTGATTTTTCATAACCTACAAGTATTTAGAAAGAGCTATTTTTCCTCATCCAACAATGTTTGATCAAATGGATTAGATACAAGCTTCTGTTGTATATGTTCAAGATCAATTCCGGTGGAGGTAACAGTAAAGACTGTAGGTCCCTTGGCGGTGTTCAACAATTTGAATTCAGCTTAAATAATTTTGTAGACAAGCAAATTGCCTTGTCCATGAAACAAAAGACTCTACCCCTTTCCTACAAGCCTCATTAAAGCAAGTTCGTAAGTAAGAAAATTGTTGAACCTAAATGGATGGTTGTATACGCTACTGAAACATGTTCTCAACTGTGATTAGGGTGTGGTCCAAAAACAATAGATCTTTGAATGTAGCTATGATGTGAGGAAAATGGTTCATCCAAAGAACATTTACAAGATCACTTTTGAGTTTCTTTTTGATAAACCAATTTTAACCTTATTTATCAAACCAAGTGTAGAGGTGTCCTACGTGATTGAGGTTTGTTACCACAATGTGATCAACACATTCCTTGAAATCTACTGAAAAGTTCCTAAGGTTGGGATGGCTTTAAGCTTCTGATGCATAGAGGGTGGAGTTAAAGTCTCCACAAATCAACCAAGGCTTTGTGATGGAGTTGCTAATATGTCTGAGGTTATTCCATAAAATTTTCCTTTAAAATTGGAAATTACTAGCGTATATGAAGGATACATTGATGTCAATATGTTCCTTTAAGAATGAGATTTTCAGATGTATGGCTTGTTCACTGGCTGCCAACATATCCATTTGATTTTCATTGAATATGTAGCACATAATAATTCTTCCATATGTGTGGTGAGCATGGTTTGTGATCATTTTGTAGTGTGGCCCTAAAATACGTAATTTGTTAAGATTCTCGACTCACATTTTTGTTTCAAGAAGAGCAACGATGAGAGGTTGTTTTCGCATTACAAAATCTCTTAAGGCTACAAGCTTGGATGGACAATTAATACCTTGTACATTCCATGTTAGGAGAGACGTATTATAGATAAGTGTTTTTGGAGCCTTTATCATTGCTCCTTTGGGATTTCGTTTAAATTACACTATGAAAAATGTCAGTTGAAGTGGTTCTAGGAATTTCTTTTTTTGTGTTTATTGTCTCAACTAATGTTGTACTTTTAGGAGAGTCAAGATCAACAACTAATTGGACAGGGTCAACTACTAAAGGAGATGGAGGAAGTGACACACCTGAGTCAGAATTTGGAGCCGTAATAGAGTGTGAGGTATTTAAGGTATCCATTTGAGGGCTGTGCATATTTGTTATGATCATTTGATCAACACCCTCTTCAGTATAGGAGTTTTCATTAGCTGTCAGACTGAGATATTAAAAGGGACAATTTCTACAGCTATAGCAAAATTTGTTTCATTCATATGACTTGGAGAAAGGTTGTGCTCGAATGATATCTTTAGTAGTAGTACTATCCTGAGGGATATGAGGTTCAGTATAATGTGTTTCATCTACAATGCTCATTAACTCTTGATAAGTTCCAATTTGAAATGTCCTCTTAGTTGCCTCACAGATTTTTTTCTTATGGTTTATAGGGGGGTCTCCAATGGTAGGAGATAGCAATGTTATCTTCCCATATTTGGTTATTTTCACCAAGGTGCATGATAGGAATCTCATTAGAGAGTTCCTTGGAGAGGGCATTGCTTACACAGATTCTTAATAGCTGATGCGTTTCTTAGTAGTAGTAGGTTCATCTATGCATATGGGTTTGCCGATGTAGTTAGTTAGAGAACTTAAACCTTGGGTAGTCTAATATTCAAAGGGAATGTTGTGAAAATTAAACCAAAGGGGTAAGTTTTGAATCTTAATAAATTCAAGTTGCAAGCTTGGCTACCATAATTGTAAAATTATTAGTTGGTTTCCAAAATGCCATGGTCCTTCTTCAAGAACCTTGTGAGCAGCTACAGTATTGGAGAAAGCGAAGAGGATCAAATTGTCCTCTGAAAAAAGAACATTTGTAAGACTCTTAGTTTTCTAGTGTTTGTTTACCCATCTGGCTATCAACAGAAAGGCTAGTCGTTGGTCAAAAAGAAACCAACGATCGTAGTTTTCCAACTATTCGCACCTTCCTTCAGGACTGCAACATCAGATCATACAATGAGTTTACCCTCCATTTCTACCGATGGCGTAAAGGTTAGGGTCGAGGTGAATGAGTCACCAACTACTTGTTTCTATATTTTTGTGGCAGATGGTCCATTAGGATTTGGGATCGTTGGAGAGGAAGAGGATGGTGAAATGTTTGAGGGTAAGGGGAAATCAGATAGGTGGGGAATTGCGTGATCAATCATTGTAAAGAGGGAAGTTAAATTTTGTAAGGTAGCATCTTGACAACAATTGGTTCAGGTTGTGTTGGTGAAAAAATGGTTAGAACAAGTGAGCGGGAAAAATGTTTTATCTGGGAGTAAACAGGAATACCCCTAGTGGAATAAAACCAGAAGTGAGGAGTAAATAGGGATAGGCAGGAGAAGTAAGCAGGAGGATTGGTTGTAGATGGATGGTTGAAGACGAAACAAGTTGAAAAAGAAGAGGGTTATAGCTAAATCAATATGTTCCTACATTCTCTCTACATCTCTCTACGATTCTTGGTAGCATATACATGTTATTAATTTCTAATTTATAGGATGTAATGTAACACCCCATTACCGTAGGGTACGCACCGGGATGCCCGTAAGTCATTCCGATACATATCCTATGATAAGGGAGCATTACGTGCGATCACTACAGTACTCCACATAGCATCATATCAATTTGAATAATTAAAGCAGTAATTGTAAATCACAAGATTTTTAAAACCAAACTCTTCCTCTTTTCA
>JANIIA010070974.1:0-10445 GCA_027478495.1 Erythroxylum alaternifolium
CTTTTCATATAGCCATCTTAAAACAAATGAGAAGAGTCTCATTTAATGGCTTCTTTATGTTTTGATTAAAGAATGAAATGATGCATTGGATGCTTTCTACTTTCTTTCTTTTCATGCATAATCGAAATTGACAAGGTGTAAGAGAGGTGCTCTTGCATTTTTTGCTCTCTCTCTCCTTTCTTGCATGTGTTGGCCGAAATTTGCATCAGAGGTGTCTTATCTTTGGCTTCTTTCTTCTAAGAAAAATCTCCTCCAAATATTTCTTCTCCTTTCTCACCAAAGGATCTTGTTAACCAAGTTGCCCAAGAAGAACAAGTGGTAGATTAGATTGGTTAAAGATACAATAAGAAGGAGAGGATGCATTGAAAAAAGAAAGGATTCAAAAGCAAGGCTAAAGTTAGGAGAGGATACAAGAAGAAGGACATGATAGCACAACGAGGAGTTAAAGCTGTAGCAAAGGAGTCAGTAATATAATCTCCATCTTGTTCTTATGATAATTATTTTCCATATACCATATCATGTATGGCTTGCCATGTTGATTTGGTTATCTTGCTTCCACTGTGTTTTGATTTTTAAAAAATTGGTTTTAGCCAAATCTTGCATGTTTTATTTTCCGATCCAACAAGTAATAGGAACAATACCTAAACCCCCTTTGGGTGGAGTAATGCAAACCTCCTTCTAAGCCATCTTAGCATGACACTTTCCTTTTACTAAACCATCCCATAAAAACCTTCTCGTGCTATTCTCAATAGTTGCTATCACTTCCTTGGCTAAGAACAAAAGTGAAGACTAGTAAATATGTAAGGAGTTGATGACATACTTTATCAATTGTAATTTTCGTGCATATGATAATTTCTTAGTGCACCACATGCTCATTATGTTTTGGACTTTTTCTATTGGAGGAATGCATTCAACATATCGTAATCTACTTGTTGTTAGTGATAGCCCTAAATGTTTGAGGCAAGGCAAAGTGGAACTTAAGCCAGTAGACCGTGAGAGAATTTATACATTTTGCATTGCATTAGTGGAAAGAAACAGGTGATTTTTCTCTCTATTTAATTCCAAGCCTAATAGTTTGTTGAAGTTATGTAATAAGGACATTAGTAAACCTACCGATCTTTCTTTAACTTTAGATAACATAAAAAAATGATCAGTAAATGTTAAATAATTTATATTGAGCTCTTTACATCTACTATAGAATTTGAACTATAGATCATTATTAGTATTAATCCTCATTAGCCTTATTAGTTACTCTATGCACATAATAAAAAGATAGGGAAACATGTGATCACCTTGTATATAAGATCCCTTCTAACTTTAAATACTTGTATAGGCTCTCCATTGAATAAATATAAGATTGAGGTAGAGGTAGCTCATAATATAGTCTATTGTTTGAATTTAGGAGGGAATTCAAAAGTACCAACATTTGCACCAAGAATTTCCAACTGATTGAGTTATAAGCCTTATGATCATTTAGTTGGAAATTCCTAAGCTTACTTTTATTGCACAATTCTTAGGTGCATTCCTTCTAGAGTTCTCTTTTAATAATTCTTATCTAAGGAGCACATTCCCCTACTTATCTTCCTTCCAAGAAGGATACAGTGTGTTAGATCCACTATG
Source organism: Erythroxylum alaternifolium (assembly GCA_027478495.1). Classification (NCBI taxonomy): domain Eukaryota; kingdom Viridiplantae; phylum Streptophyta; class Magnoliopsida; order Malpighiales; family Erythroxylaceae; genus Erythroxylum; species Erythroxylum alaternifolium. The sequence continues at coordinate 1,621 of JANIIA010070974.1, forward strand.
TTCTTCAAGGCTAACTTCAATCTCTTAGCAAGAATTTTAGCAATGATTTTGAAGATGAAATTAAAAAAGGCAACTAGTTTATATTCACCTGGGGTTTTAGGATTTTTTACCTTTCTGTTGAGACATAGGAATGTCTTGATGATCTATAGCAACAGGTACCCTTTTCAAACACTCTTGTAGAAGATTATGTTTACTTGATATATACTTTATAAAGGTAAGGGCATATATACACAGTTATAAGACTTATTTAGAGACTATAATCCTTAAGATCAGGGGATTATAATCCTTAAAATAAAGAGTAAAATCAATAGAGATAAATGCTCAATCTGTAACACTCTATATAGAGTTAGAGCTTAGATATTAATCATGCCCAACTTGTTACAAATGTAATTGATTTTAGTGCCATTCAGGGCTTTTGTGAAAATATCTTTGAGCTATTCTCCAGTTTTGACATATTTTATAGAAATCGAGTTATGTTAATCTTTTTTATAGATGAAGTGAATCAATTTCAATGTATTTGGTCCTTTCATAAAATATTGGATTAGAAGTGATATGTAGAGAAGTCAAATTTTCACACCATGATTTTACAAGCATTGAAATTTTAAAACCAGTTTTAGATAATATTTGATATATCCATATTATCTCTCATATTGTCCATGCCATAACTCTATATTTAGATTTTACACTGGCTTTATATATAACATTTTATTTCTTACTTTTCTATGAGACTAATTTTCTTCCTAGAAATATACAATAGCCATTTGTAGATCTTTAGTTGATTTTAAAATTGACTATTCAACATCTGAAAAACACTGATTTTCATATAGTATATGTCATTCAAGAGCTTCCTATACGTAGCATATGACTTATTTTAAGGTTGTTGATAAATGAATAGTTGAAGAAGACATGAATTGACTTATAACACTGACAAAATATGCAATATCAGGGCAACTTACTTAAGATAGTTTAATTTTCCAACCAATCTTCTATATCTTTCATGATCTTTAAGCAAATATACATCTTTAGTAAGTTATGTAATAGGGGACTTTGGAGTACTACAGAACGTAGCTCCCAACTTTTCCATTTCAGTTAATAGATCAAGAATATATTTTCTTTGGGATAGGAAAATACCTTTCTTGCTTCTTTTGAAATCCACTCTTAGAAAATATTTCAGAGCTCATAAATCCTTTGGGAGAAACTGACTATGAAGAAAGGCTTTTAGTGATGAGATGCCCATCAAGTCAATTCCTATGATAACGATATCATTCACATATACAACAAGGAGAATAATCCTATATTTAGATTTTTTGTAGAAGATTGAGTGATTAAATTTGCTCTTATTTAGTCCAAATGTTTTTAGCACTCGAATAAATTTTCCAAACCAAATGCATAGAATTTATTTCAAATCATACAACAAATTTTGAAGAAGACAAACTTTTCTATACTCCCCCTAAGTAATAAACTCAGGGGGTTACTCCATATACACTTCCTCTTAGAGGAAACCATGTAAGAAGGAATTTTTTTATATCTAACTTATAACACCCCACCTTTATAGGGCATATGCCCAAATATCCTATGGACATTCAGGAACATACCCTATGAAAGTGGCATGTTAGAGTGATCATATTCACTTAATATGGCATCATACATATAACACAAATATTTGAATCTCAAATCCTCATTTTGATTTATAAAACATAGTTATACTGTAGCATTTCACTATATAATCCATATATATATACAATATTAAAAACAAATGAGAGTTTACTACTCTTTACAAAATTTTTTATATGGAATGAGAAACTATACAAAAGTATTCTATCTAATTCTTCAGCATCAGCTCACCAGACCTTTGAGCCGTTTGTAACTTCCAAAATGGATAGAACTAGACTTCTATTAGTTTGCCTTATTAGTTAAGTCTTCCTCGTATCTGAAAAGTCAATATTGCAATTTTGGCGAGTTTTGTAAACTCAGTAAGTGAACCATCCTTGATGTGCTCACTCATATCAAAACACATACATCACATATCAAATTCTCATCATACATTTCATATACTCATTTTATAATAATCTGATCATTTTCTCAATCATTCATAACATCACAATTCTTTAAATTCATGTAATCTTTCAAATAATACATGTGTATGTATAAATGCAAATGCATATGTGATTCCACTTTCGATTTTACTTTGTTGTAATCAAGTACCTATTAACTGTCCCATATCTGTTGTAGATACTGGGCTCATTTCAGATACTTCGGTATCTATTGTAGATACCAGGCTCATTTTAGATACTGTCCCATATCCATTGCAGATACTAGGCTTATTAATAACTGAGCTTTAAGCTCTTTTGTCATTGGTCACTCTAGTTTCAACTCCTTTTCCTGATCATGCATGTCAATGTTATGAAATGAATCATTTCATTGTATGCAATCAATCACTTTCATTCATTACACATAGTCATTTTCATATATTCATCAGATCTAAGTCCGGCATCAACAATTTGTTAAGTCCACTTATTTCTTTCAAATTTCACATTCAATTATGAACATTTGCAATACAATCTCAATTATCAAACTCCTCAGACTATCAATGTCTGTAATTACCACATTCACATCAATAACATTTCAATAGTTGGAATTTAAACAGAAACATATCATTCCATGTGAAAAACATCTAGGTAGACTCACAGTAAGCTCCAGATTAGGTATTGCCTAGACGAACCGACAATGTTTGGATGTTGGTGTTTTACTTGCGCTTCTATAATCGTGCAATACACACATTTATACATATTACTAAATTGCTTAATCATGTTAATAACCAATCATGCACACATATATATATGTGTGTGTCATGTACAATACATGCTCAATTGACTATTCTAGGGCATATGTCTTTAATCACAAGTCATGATCATTTAAACATTATAGCTTGCATATGTCTAGCTTGCACTTAGGTTTACACCTTAGAGAAACTTGATTGTTCTAAGTTCATCAATCATACATTTACCAATCCTTTTATAGCATTATATAATCACACAATATCCCAATTTTCTATCATTCATTCCTAATACATCTTACTCATACTCCTTGGATCACAATTGCATTCTTAAAAACACTTTCATTCCTATCATACTTATAAATTTCTAGATTTTAAACACATTGATATCAATAATCCATTCTTAAGTTATAACCTCAATTAACAACCTAATATAGCAAACACTTTAATCAACTAATTAAGCATCAAACTAGGTTCATTTCAAGCCTCAATTAAGTATAAATATGCTATAGGAAAGTAACTTATCATTCGTTAGTTCAATATTCACTCAAAAGATAACATTTCACTTTTAATTCTTTTCCCACGATCGTGGGATAGGTGATCCGTGAATTTCCTAACCAATTCCTTCAACATTTCACTTTCCATTCAATTCCACGATTGTGGAATGTGTCATCCAAAAATATCATTGCTCTTTTCCTTCAAAATTTTCCAGATTTTAACTATTTCTTACCAACTCAAAACATCTTATGCATAGTTCATTATTTTCACCTCAATTCCATCTCAATATCATCTATAAAACAATATAGAAACTATGGTTTATCATTTATACAAAAATAGAACATCAATATATTCATTTCTTCATCAACGTTTCATAAGATATCATACACTATTAACACCATCAATCTATCCATAAACTATCATCATATATGTTTCTATAAATCAAGCCTTGAAGGATAATGTTTTACTTGTTTAACTCCAAAGCTTCTTAAAATCCACAAGAAAACCTAGCTCTTCCAAGCTTACACGATCATTAAACTTTCAAGGTAAAATAGACTAGGTTTTTAGTAACAAGATGAAGATAACCAAAATCTTGGAGTGGCTAGTGTAGGCTTTTATCAAAAACTTAACATGGTGAGGGTTGGTGAGTGTGTCATGAATGGAGAGAAGAAAGAAGAAGAAGAGAGCATATGGTAAAAATGAAAGACAAATGAAAGATGGTCTTTCAATGTATATGTCGTGGGTTAATTGTGTGGTTTAAAAGCATGGTGAGTGTTATGACACTTGTCATAACACTTATCATGTAAAAAACCATGCTACATGTATTTTTACTTAAGTTACCACACGACTCTTAGTAATCAGTCCATTTGTCTCTCAATCTCTAAGCCAATTGTCATTAAATTCTAATGTCACATGTCATTTAATTTATAGGCTTAGTCATCCTAATTTTTCTCCATATGTTAATTATTTCTACTACCATGCATCAGTTTGTATTGCCACTTGGCATTTTTTTAGTCCAAAAATACACATAATTTTATAATCTCCTAATTATTAACAATAAATTCTAAATTATCAATTAAAATCCATCAACCAAAAATTCAAGACATAATAATTCACAATTCACATTATAATCATTTTAAATGTTTTATACCTCGGGATATGTTAATTGAGTGCATATACAGTCTTTGTAATATGTACAATATCATAATTCATGTGTTTATGTGAATGCAATGCACCTCACAATTTCTCAAAGCTATTTCTCATATACAGCGGTCTAGGATCTTATGTCCTAACCCTTGGTATGGAAAAATGGGTTATTACAATTCTCCCCTTTTAAAAAATTTCATCCTCAAAATTATTACCTGATTGATCAAATAAGTGGGAATATTTCCTCATGTTCTCTTCAATTTCCCACGTGGCTTCTTCACTTGAATGATTCTTCCAAAGAACTTTAACTAATGGGATTATTCGATTTCGCAATTGCTTATTCTGATATCGTACTATCTTAACCGGTTTCTCAACATAACTCAGATTACTTGCAATTTCAACTTCTTGTGCCACTATCATATGTGTTGGATCTGATCGATATCTTCTGAGCATATTAACATGAAACACATTATGACTCTGAGCCATCTTTATTAGTAATGCTAACTTGTAAGTCAATAGTCCAATTCTTTTAGTAATCTCATATGGACCAATATATCTAGGGCTTATCTTACCCTTTTTTACTGAAACTTAGCACTCCTCGCCAAGGTGATACTCTCAGAAACACCTTATCTCCCATTTGGTACTCCATATCTCTCCTGTGTAGATCCACATAACTCTTCTGTCTATCTTGAGCTGCTTTAATTTTTTTACGAATCAGTTTAACTTTATCTATAGTATTTTGAATTAGTTCCGGGCCTTCAACAATCCTTAGACTCTCTTCATCCTAATGCAAAGGTGAATGACACTTTCTGCCATATAACACCTCATATGGAGCCATATTGATACTACTATGATAAAAAATTCAATCAGAGCTACATACTGATCCTATGCTCCTTAGAACTTCAAAATACAAGCTCTGAGCATATCCTCAACAATCTTAATTATCCTCTCACTTTATTTGTCTGTCTGAGGATGAAAGATTGTACTGAAGTTCAACCTTGTATCCAAAGCTATTTGTAAACTACCCCAAAATCTTGAAGTAAATCTAGGATCTCAGTCTAATATAATAGACATTGGGATCTTATGTAAACTCACTATCTCATTTACATACTTTCGGGCTAAATGATCCAATGTATTATTCTCTCTCACAGGTAAGAAATGGGCTGACTTTATCAATCTGTCCACAATGACCCATATGGCATCATGTTGCCCTAGAGTTCTCGATAATCCCATAGTGAAATCCATAGTAATTCTTTCCCATTTCCACTTCGAAATATGCAATGACTGTAACTTCTTAACCGGAGCCTAATGCTCTGCCTTAATCTATTGGCAAGTCAAACATTTAGCCACACACTCAGCCACTTACTTCTTTATTCCTAGTCACTAGAAATGTTGTTTTAGCGTATTATACATCTTAATAGTATCATGATGCATAACATAAGCTATTATATGTGTTTCCTCCAAAATCTCTTTCCTCAGATCATCCACATTAGGATCACATAATCTCTGCTTCAACCACAACATATCATCCCTCAATTCAAACTCAAAATTTAGATTCAGTTTCAATTTCTTAATAAGCTTTACTAATTCTGGATCTTTACTTTAGGCTTTTCTGATTATTTCATACAGTGCCGATCTAAGCTTCAACATAGCTACCAACGCTTCAATTTGCCTGAAATTCAACTCAACATTTAATGCTCTCAGTTGTACTAGTTTGGTAACATCGATGTTTGAATTTGAGTCACACTACTATTAGATTTCCCACTTAATGCATCAGCTAAAACATTAGCTTTACTCGGATGATACTTCATTGTGCAATCATAGTCTTTCAGCAATTCAATCCATCATCATTGTCTCATATTCATCTCCTTCTAACTCAATAAGTATCTCAAACTTTTATGATTTGTGAATATCTAAAATGTTTCACTGTATAGAAAATGTCTCCAAATTTTCAAAGTAAATACTACTGCAGCAAGCTCTAAATCATAAACTTGATAAAGGAACTCATGAGACCTTAACTGTCTCGATGCATATGCAATCACTATACCATACTGCATCAAAACACACCCTAACCCCTAGTACGAAGCATTACTATATACCACATATCCTCTAGATCCAGATGGAATAGCTAACGTCGATGCTGTAGTTAATCGATGGATTAATTCCTCAAAACTCCTTTGGTATTTATTGGTCCATGTTAATGGTACATTTTTCCTTACAAGTTTTGTCAAAGGGGCTGAGGTCAACCTTGACAAATCTCCTATAATATCCTACTAATCCAAGAAAAATCCAGATCTAAGACATATTTCTTAGAGTTTCCCCCTTCATCACTACTTCTACTTTATTTGGATTTACCAGTATGCCCTATCTAGACACTATATGAGCCAAGAATACTACTTGATCAAGCCAGAATTCACACTTACTGAACTTGGCATATAATTATTTTTCTCTCGTTATCTGTAAAACTAACTTCTAATGTTTAGAATGTTCTTCTCTACTTTTTGAATACACTAAAATATCATCTATAAATTTAATCACAAAATGTTCTAGGTAGGGTTGAAATACCTTATTCATCAATGCCATAAAAGTTATCGGGGCATTTGTAAACTCAAAAGACATCACCAAAAACTTAAACTGCCCATACGTATTTCTAAATGCACTCTTTAGTACATTAACTTCTGCTATCTTCAACTGATAGTAACCTGATCTCAAATCTAACTTAGTAAACACCTGAACTCCCTGCAATTGATCAAGTAAAGCATCTATCCTTGATAACGAATAATTGTTCTTCATTGTCACCTAATTCAACTGTCTATAATCAATGCATAATCTCAATGTCACATCTTTCTTCTTCATAAATGAAACTGGAGCTCCACAAGGTGACACACTGGGTCTAATAAAACCCTTATCCAACATCTCCTATAACTGAGCCTTAAGTTCCTTAAGTTTCATAGGTGCCATCCTATATGGAGGAATAGATATAGGAGCAGTACTTAGAACTAAATCAATAACGAACTATCTCCTTATATGGGGGTAAACCAGATGATTCAGTGGGAAACACATCCAGTAAATCCTTAACAATAGGAATATCCTATATTATCTGCTTAGTATGGGTATCAACTACATAGGTTAGATAAGCCTCACATCCACCTCAAACCAATTTTAAAGCACTCATTGAAGAAATCAATCTGGCTGGCATTGCTTGACTAACACCTCGAAATATTACTCTCTGCTGATTAGGAGATTCTAAAATCATCTCCTTAATGTAGCAGTTCATCATAGCCCTATGAGTAGTAAGCCAATCTATACCTAAGATAAGATATATCTCGTGTAACTGTAATACAATCAAATTAGCTTCCAACTCTGCTTGATCAACTCAAATCATGCACCCTTTACACACTTCTCCAATCACTATAGTACTACCTATCTATATACTTACCTCTAAGCCACATTTCAACATTTCTCTCTACAATGCAGTTTAGATATCAAATGCGGTATGATAAATGAATGCATCGATCCTAATGCAAATGCTTCAAATTGAAAGACATTTAACACACCTGTTACAACATCTGGGGAGTTTTAAGATTCGTGTTTAGTAATAACATAAATTATGGCCTCAAACTACGACTGATTGCTTCACACCTCAGTCCTAACAGTAGGATTAGCTGAACTCATTTTGCCTCTACCTTTTCCTCTCTGTCCTGATCCATTTATCTACTATGTGTTAGAACGAAAACAAGTATATGTATGGTTTGGGTAAATGGTAGATTTCAAAAACTTTTTTTCAAAATACAGGGGAAGTGTAAATACCAAAACAACATGTTTTTAATTCATCCATGATATGAAATAAAGAAAATAAATAAAATAAGAACAAGATTGGAATATTACTAACTCCTCTCTACAGCTACAACTCCTCGCTGTTATGTCCTCGACCAATCTAATCTACCACTTTTTCTGCTTAGATAGCTTAGTTAACAAGATCCTTTAGTAGGAAAGGATAAGAAAAATGTTGGAAAGCAAACCTTTTTCTATGGCCGATGGTTTGGAGAGCTAGAGAAGAGTAAAACCAAGCACCATTCATTTAGGGGGTGCTTGTTTGGGGGTATGGAAAAAGTAGTATGGGTATGGAATGAAAATTAATGTTTGGTATGAACCTATCATTGAAGACCTAAGAGTTTCATGCCCTGGTTTTGGTCAATCCTCTATTCCTCTCATAATCTAGAGGAATGGAAGAGAGGAATGAGAGTGATTGATATATTTGTAATTTCTTATATATAGAGGATAGATAAAAGATATAATTATGAGCCAAATAACTTCATAAGTAAAGTTTTAATTTCAATAATCAAATTTATGGTGAAATCAATTAAATAATTAATTACATTATAATTAATTAAAATATTGTAAT
>JANIIA010070995.1:0-10445 GCA_027478495.1 Erythroxylum alaternifolium
CTAGATTATTATATAATGATATATATATATGTATCATTATATAACATATACCCAAGGACATACTGTATGCCCATATAGACCCCAACTCATGTGCATAAATAGTATGTATGGGTTGTCATCCACTAATGGGCATCATGATTATCTATGCAATTATGCACATATGCCACCATTGAGTACATATAATTTTTAGTCACATCTGAGTATGACATATCACCAAAAACACCCATTATATATATATGTGGATCTTATGATAACTAAATGAAGTGAAGAATTATTTACAAGCATGGATAACAGTCTATGATGATATTACCCACTATATACCATAGACATCTATAGGATTGTCGCAGTACCAACACGTATCTGTGAACTTAATAACACACGACAAGTGGTATTAGTACAAATAGGAGATATATTGTTTATTATAATGGCCTTCATGCCTTGATCAATTGCATGCACACTTTACGACTAAGGTTATTATATATTGTAGTCCCCCAGAGTTAATACACAAAGGTAATGGATGACAATTATAGCCAACCTGCACACTATGATAGCTGGGTATTATACATATATAATAATGCATGTATGTCTATGACCTACACAATAATGGTACTATATGTACTAACATATGTCATATAGTTATAGTGTATAATTGTACTGGCATGACAATCAGAGTATAATACCCTACACATATTAGTACATCATGGGTGGACATCTCTATTGGCATGGTTGTAACATTAGTGTAATATTGACCAGTTGACCTTAATATTGTATGAATATTATCATATGTCCATACTCAGGTGTACATGGTATGTCATGTGTTATAATGGTGTGTATGTCAATATACCATTACTATAATCGATACAATGTTGGTATATGCACTGGGGATAATGACACCAAAATTACCCCTATTTTACAGTAATGTAGGATTAGTGGTTACCACATACAATTTTCATATTAGTGAAGATGACAATATATTTTAGGTATGATGACATGAGATAAGTATGATCCATAGGTTCATCATACATGAATGATATGATAACTATACTAATCATAATATGGTTCATACAATATAAGATATGCAGTTATGGTAACAAACATTACACTAAGTATGATGCAATTGTGATACGGAAACCCCAAGAAAACAAGGTTCTTGAAAACTCCTAATCCTATTGAACCAAATCCCTAATCTTTCTATTATAAGAACATGCTAGTTCTAACCCCAATTATATGAAATTGAGATTCAAACCCAAAGAAAACAGGAGGATTGAACACACCACAACTGATTACCTTGATAAGTGATCCTTGAAGTAACAATAGGAAGAACACGCCTTTCTTGAAGAGAATATCTCTGAATTTTATTAATCAACTAATCTTAAGTTTATAAGGATATAATACCTAAATAAGACCCTTGCTGACGTCCTAACCCTAAAAGGAATAGGTTACAAACCCATTTAATGCTTAAACAAGCCTAATCCTAACCAGTTTAGGAGTTATAGCCCAATAACGCAATCTGATCCTAATCCAATTAGGATTGGGCTAAACTAACTTAAATAAGTCAAAAATAACTTAAATAAACCTAAGGGGGAATGGGCCTAATGGAGGAGTAAAATAAACTAAGGCAAGCTTACAAATGAATATGCAGTCCATAATAAGTCTTTTGGCCCTAATAAATAAAGGATAAATAACAAGCCCAATGCATTAAATTAAACCCATAAGAATAATTGAACTTGCCGTCTCTAGAAGAATCACAAGCTTGACTATTCCATTTGAATTCTCCATGGATGGTTCAGGCTTGTCATCAGGGTGAGATGTAATATGACTTTGAACAAACTCTTGAAGTGCTTGTTTAAGCCTTACTGCATGTTGCCTTGTAATAGGTCCACTTGGCAAAGTAAGCTTGTCTTGGCGTGTGGCACCTTGATCTCCATTACTGCCATGGCTTCTTGTATCTTAAATGAATACCTATTTTTGAATCCGTCATGCACTACACGCCTATCATATTGCCATGGTCTCCCTAATAGTAAATGACCAACATGTATAGGAACTACATCACACAACACTTCATCAAAATATCTCCCAATTGAGAACGCCACTAGCACTTGCTTGTTCACCCTAATCTCTCCACACTCATTAAGCCATTGCAACTTATAAGGACTAGAGTCCTTAATGAGAGGCAGCCCCAATTTCTCAACCAAAATTGTGCTTGCAACATTAGCGCAACTACCTCTATCAATTATTAAACTACACATCTTATCCTTAATTAAACAACTGGTGTGGAATATGTTCTCCCTTTGTTCATTAAGCTCTACTTTTCTTGTGCATTGAGAGGTCGCCTCACTACTAATGCTTCGGCCTGGACTGGTTGCTCAACTTTGTCATCAGTGTAATCCTCCAGCTTAGGCATATCATCTCCATCACTATCATCTAATTCAATTAACCCATCTTGCAAATACATGATCTTCCTTTTGGGACATTGGTTTGCCATATGACCTGAACCTACACACTTGAAACATTTGATGTTTCTTTGCTTAGTGCTAAGATTTTGATCATTAGATGTAGGCGCACCTTTAGAGGCTGTCCACTTTTTCTTGGACTTGTCCTTATTGTCATGGGACTTATCCTTGCTCTTTTCCTCCTTCTTGGGCCATTTAGGACCCTAAGAATTTGAAGGCTCTGAGGTGTTGCCCTTGTTGAAGCTTTTTCCCTTCAATTACTTCTCTATCTTCATAGTCATGCTTATCATGTCCTACAACTCTAAGTGTTGATGAAGCTCTAATATGTTGGCTATCTCTTTGTTTAGACCAGCAAGGAACCGAGCCATTGTAGCCTCTCTATCCTTCTCTATGTTAGCTCTTATCATAGCTATCTCCATCTCCTTGTGGTAATCTTCCACGCTCTACGTGCCTTGCCTCAATGTTTGGAGTTTTTTATGCAACTCCTTATAGTAGTAACTTGGCACGAATCTCTTTTTCATGCTACATTTCATCTCATCCTAGGTTTCAACAGATATTTCTCCAGTTTATCTTCTACTAACCATCAATTGATCCTACCAAACTGTAGCATAATCAGAGAACTCAACTTCTGCTAGCTTCAACTTCTTCTCGTCATAATAGTTGTGGCAGGAAAATATCATCTCTACTTTCCTTTCCCACTCCAAGTAGGCATCTGCATCATTCCTTCCTTGAAATGTTAGCATCTTCATTTTGATGCTGCCAATGTTTCTATCTATCTTTTCAATCTCTTCCTCCTCTCTGCTTCTTTCAGCTTTTCCTCTATAACCACCTCTATTTAGACCTCTATCTCCTCTACCACATATTGCGTTGTTTCGGCCTCCATACCACTCTTCCTCATCAAATCCATCTTTACCCTGCTCCTCCTCATAGTGATAATGATTATGAACTGGAGGGTTCTCTCTTCTTCTTGTCCCATTATTCCCTGAAGATTTGGCTTGAATAGTTATAAAAGGCCTATCTTGTCTTTCAAAGTTTCTATCTTGATGCTCAAACTTGTCTTTGACTTTAAGGAACATAGTCTCTATTCTCTTGAACTGATTTCGCATTGCTTCAAGCGGAAAGAATGTATTTCATTGGTCTTCTCTACTCCCATCACTGTTTCCATCTCTATTGCTAGTATGAGACATGATTAGTTCCTGCAAGAAAATGTTAAAAGCCTCACAACACTTCCTCATGTGTTTCTCTTTATAACAGAATTTCCCACTGGTGTTTTACCAATAATATGGTTTTTTCACTATATAATCTCACATTCTTGCTTTTTTCCACTCAAGTGCCTCCTTTATTGTTATTCTTTAGGATCACTTTAACAAGATCAAGGAAATCAACAAGTAACAAGTTCAAGTAGTAGCATAAAGATAACGACCTTAACAAAGAAAATGAAAAGATGAAACAAATCTAGAAGCAAAATATTGTGTAGATGGAAAATAAATCAAAGTGCCAATACATGGGTGAAGGGTAGTGTAGGCAACGATTCTTCTGTCAATTGAGCAATTATGACTACAACAATTATTTAAATCAATGTAAAGACGCAGCGATAGGTACCAAAATAAGAAATAAACCAATAAATAAAAAAATAAAAAATAATATGGCAAACTCACCAAACCCAAAACCAAATTATTATTATTATCATTTATATTTTTATCCCAATCTTCCAAAATTCCAAAAATTTGACAAAAAATTCAAAAATATGTTTCTTGATAGGTTCTTGAATGAAAGAAAGACAATATAGATGAATCTTGAATGAATAGAACAAATCTCGAATAAAAGATCAAATAAAGATTCAAAGAATCACAATCTTGGATGTTTCTTGATCAATCTTGAAATCTCTTTTCTTTCTTTTCTTTTCTAAGGAATCACCAAAGAAAACAATGAAAGATACGTATGAGTTCAATAAAATTAAGCCAAAGCTCTGATACCAACTGATATGGAAACCCCAAGAAAATAAGGTTCTTAAAACTCCCTATTCTTATTGAATAAAATCCCCAATCTTACTTTTCTAAGAACATGCTAGTTTAAACCCCAATTATACGAAATTGAGACCCAAACTTGAAGAAAACAAAAGAATTAAACACGCCATTATAAAATTCAACTAATTTGAAGTTTACAAGGATAAAATAAGGTATAATACCCTTGCTTACGTCCTAACCCTAAAAGGAATAGGTTACAAACCCATTTAATGCTAAAAGCAAGCCTAATCCCATCAAGTTTAGGAGTTACAGCCCAATAACACAATCTTATTCTAACTTAGGATTGGTCTAAACTAACTTAAATAAGTCCAAAATAACTTAAATAAACCTAAGGGAAATGGGCCTAATGGAGGCGTAAAATAAACTAAGGCAAGCTTACAAATGAATACCTAATCCATAATAAGTATTTTGGCCTTAATAAATAAAGGATAAATAACAAGCTCAATGTATTAAATTAATCCCATAAAAATAATTGAACTTGTCTTGAAATTTGGCTAATATTAGCCCCTCCACATGCCCTCTCTAGAAGAATCACAAGCATGACTACTCCACTTGAATTCTCCATGGATGATTCAGCCTTGTCATCAAGGTGAGATGTAATGTGACTTTGAACAAGCCCTTGAAGTGCTTATTTAACCCTTGCTACGTGTTGCCTTGTAATAGGTCAACTCGGCAAAGAAAGCTTAACTTGGCATATGGCATCTTGATCTCAATTGTTACAATGGCTTCTAGTATCGATATCCCACTTTACAACTAATCATTATGGATATCCACTAATAATACAACCCATTGAACATCCTTACCATTGCCATTAATGGTTGTTAATTAACACATATTAATTATGTATATACTACATGTCAAACATGGTACAATGACTTATACATGGCCCATAGTAGCCAAGTTATACCCCATAATAGTATAGATTGATATCATATGCCCACTTATAGTTTGCTACATTCACAATATTCTCAAATGTTTGTATCTGTACATTAACTGAAACGAAAATCTAAAGAAAACAAGGTTCTTAAAACCCCCTAATCTTATTGAATCAAGTCCCCAATCTTTCTATTCTAAGATCACGCTAGTTCAAACCCCAATTAAAATTGAGATCCAAACCCAAAGAAAACAGAAGAATTGAACACGCCACAAGTGATTACCTTGATAAGTGATGCAATCATTGAAGTAACGATAAGAAGAACACGCCTTTCTTGAAGAGAATATCTCTAAATTTAATTAATCCACTAATCTGAAGTTTGCAAGGATAAAATAATGTGTTATACCCTTGCTCACGTCCTAACCCTAAAAGGAATAGGTTACAAACCCATTTAATGCTAAAAACAAGTCTAATCCTAACTAGTTTAGGAGTTATAGCCCAATAATGCAATCTGATCGTAATCCACTTAGGATTGGGATAATCTAACTTAAATAAGACCAAAATAACTTAAATAAACCTAACAGGTAGGAATGGGCCTAATGGAAGCGTAAAACAAACTAAGTCAAGCTTACAAATAAATATCTAGTCCATAACAAGTCTTTTGTCCCTAATAAATAAAGGATAAATAACAAGCCCAATGTATTAAATTAAGCCCATAAGAATTATTAAACTTGTCTTGATATTTCGCTAAGTATTAGCCCCTCCATACGTCTTCTCTAGAAGAATCACAAGCTTGAGTACTCCACTTAAATTCTCTATGGATGGCTTGGCCTTTTTATCAAGGTGAGATGTAATGTGACTTTAAACAAACCATTGAAGTCTTTGTTTAAGCCTTGCTGCACGTTGCCTTATAATGGGTCCGCTTGACAAAGTAAGCTTATCTTAACGTTTGGCACCTTGATCTCCATTACTGCCATGGCTTCTTGTATCATTTCCTCCCTCTTCAAAAAGGATTCGTCCTCGAATCAGCCCCTACATTATCAAATGGAAGAGATCAGTAACATTAAATGTAGCAGATACTTGATACTCACCTGACAAATCAATCTTGTAGGCATTATCATTAATCTTTTCAAGGACTCGGAAAGGTCCATCAACTCTAGGATCTAACTTAGATTTCCTTTGCTTATGAAATCTCTCTTTCCCGAAATCCACCAAAACCCAATCACCAGACTCAAATTGCATCAACTTTTGCCCTTGATTTGCTCTTTGTGCATATGCTTCATTCCATTTCTCTATGTGCTGTCTTGCTTTCTCATGAATGTTGCACACCAAATCTGCCTTCTTTTGTCCATCTTGTTTGTATTGTATCACGTATGGAAAGGTCTTTACGAACTCCAGCCACTTCACATGTGTAACACCCCACTTCCGCAAGGCCCAAAACCGATGTCTAAATAATTTTTTTAAACACTCCTAGCCCGTTCCAAATTACTATCTTACCCTTCCCATCGGTGATGGGATATTATAACATGCCTCTTGTTCAACTTACCTTGGCCCTTTAAATGTTGCAATGACTCATGATCAGAATGGAACACAAACTTCTTCGGCCAAAGATAATGTTGCCAAGTCTCCAATGCTCTTACTAAGGCATAGAGTTCCTTGTCATAAGTGAAATAATTCAATTGTGGCCCATGAAGCTTTTCACTGAAGTATGCAATGGGGCGCCTACCCTGGATCAAAACAGCACCAATACCTAACCCAGATGCATCACATTCTATCTCAAAAGCTTCATTAAAGTTAGGCAAACTCAATACAGGTGCAGAACACAGTTTTTCTTTCAATGTATTAAGAGCAAGTTCTTGTACCTCATTCCACTTAAATCCAACATCCTTTTTAATTATTTTAGTCAATGGTACCGCAATGGTACTAAAATATTTCACAAAACGTTTATAAAAGCTAGCTAAACCATGAAAACTATGCACATCACCAAAACACTTAGGAGTAGGCTAATCTTTAATAGCCTTAATCTTCTCCTCATCAACATGCACACCATGGGCAGAAATAACAAAGCCAAGAAAAACAATTTTATCCATACAAAAAGAACACTTTTTAAGTTTAGTATATATTCTTTCATGCCTAAGGCTTCCAGTACAGATTTAAGATGCATAACATGCTCATCAAGGCTTTTGCTATAAATCAGGATGTCATCAAAGTATACAACTAAAAACTTGCTAATAAAATCATGCAAAACATGGTTCATTAATCTCAATAAAGTGTTAGGTGCATTTGTCAAACCAAATGGCATGACCATCCACTCATATAGACCATATTTTGTTTTAAAGGTTGTTTTCGACTCATCCCCTACTTTCATTCTAATCTGATGATAACCACTCATGAGATCAATTTTTGCAAAGAAACAAGCACTACGTAACTCACCAAGCATGTCATCTAACCTAGGAATGGGGTGGCGATACTTTACCATTGTCTTGTTTACTACCCTAAAAACTACGCACATATGCCAAGTTTCATCTTTCTTTGGCACCAATAGCATTGGAACTACGCCTGGGCTTGGACTTTCTCTCACATGCCCCCTCTTAAGCAACTCCTCTAGTTGCCTTTGAAGCTTCTTTGTCTCCTCAGGATTACTCCTATAGACTGGGCGGTTTTGAATTTGAACTTCTAGCATGAAATGAATATGATGTTCAATGCCTCTTAATGGTGGTAATCCCTTGGGCAACTCATCTGGAAAGACATCAAAGTATTCCTGCAAACCAAGTTTCACAATACTAGGTAAAGAAGTGTCAAGTTCAGTCTCATTATAAAGCAACTCCTTATATGTAAGACAAACCAATGGTTTCTGTATGTACATGACTTTCCTCAACTCTTTTTCTTTTGCAAAGAAAGTACTCTTTTTTATTCCTCTCTTCTTTTCACTCTTCTCTCCTTTTTCAATTACTCTACTCTCTTTCTTTTGCTCATTAGTGCACTTACTCTTAGTTGGGCCTTTGTTCTTATTTTCTTGAATGGCCTCTTTTTCTTTTTTCTTTTTAAACTCTCGGCCTCTCCAAGTTTTTATTCTTCCATGGCTTTTGCAAGTCTCAACTGATCCTTTTGAACTTCTTTTAGTGAAAGAGGTGACAATGTGAAGTGTTTCTCCCCCATCTTGAATGAATACCTATTTTTGAATCCATCATGCACTACACGCCTAGCATATTGCCATGGTCTCTCCAATAGTAAAAGAACTACATCACACAACACTTCATTAGAATATCTCCTAATTGAGAACGCCACTAGCACTTGCTTGTTCACCCTAACCTCTCCACACTCATTAAGCCAATGCAACTTTTAAGGACTAAAGTGCTTAATGAGAGGCAGCCCCAATTTCTCAACGAAAATCATGCTTACAATATTGGTGCAACTACCTCCATCAATTATTAAACTACACATCTTATACTTAATTAAACATCTGGTGTGGAATATGTTCTCCCTTTCTTCATCAAGCTCTATCTTTTCTTGTGCATTGAGAGCTTGCCTCACTACTAGTGCTTCGGCCTGGACTAGTTGCTCAACTTCTTCATCACTACAATACTCCAACTCAGGCATATTGCCTCCATCACTATCATCTGATTCAATTACCCCATCTTGAAAATGCATGATCTTCCTATTGGGACATTGGTTTGCTATATGACGCGAACCCAAACACTTGAAGCATTTGATGTCTCTTTGCTTGGTGCTAGGATTTTAATCATTAGATGTAGACGCACCTTTAGAGGCTCTCCACTTTTCCTTGGACTTGTCCTTATTGTCATAGGACTTATCCTTGCTCTTTTCCTCCTTTTTTGGCTATTTAAGGCCCCAAGAATTTGAAGGTCCTGAGGTGTTGCTCTTGCTGAAGCTTTTTCTCTTCAATTGCTTCTCAATCTTTACAGCCATGTTTACCATGTCCTCCAACTCCAAGTATTGATGAAGCTCTAATCCTCCAACTCCAACTATTGATGAAGCTCTAACACGTTGGCTATCTCTTTGTGATGCAACTCACCAAGGAAAGGGAGACTTGAGGATGCCAATGGGTCTAATTACAAGGTCATGATCCAACAAGCTCAAGGCACAATTTCAAATTTATGCACAAGCTTTTCACAAGAACTTCAAGAAGTTTTGTTGATCAAGCTTGGTGAAGAGTTTACGGAGACAACTAAGTGTGTGTGCACATTGGAGGTATCAGACCAAGAGGGCTAACACTTAGCTAATTTTCATAAGCATAAGTCTAATCAATGGGTTTGGGCTTATTTTTATCCTGTAAAGGGCATGTGGAATTCTTTTGGACTTTTTCATGGGCTGATTTGTGTTAAGTGTGCATGTGCTTTATTAAAAAAGTCATGTGCATGTTTTATTTTAAGGAACCAAGCGTGTGGGCCTAGTTTTAAAACCCAATCCATCCCTCTTAAGTTAGTTTTCTATGTTTTCTTGTTTCCTTATCCTATTTGGACTAAGATTAGGCAATTTTAATTAGTTTTGAAGCCCAAATTTGTGTGGGATTTGTTTTTGGGCAAATTTGTTTCAAGAAAGCCTTTCTGGATGTTTTCAGCTTTCGTTAGGGTTTTTAGGTTATCTTTGTTAAGTTTGTATTGCACAAGGGTATTTAAACCTTGCTTTATGCGTGAACTTCAGATCAGATGTGAATTTAAAAAAAATGGAAAGTCTTCTTCAAGAGAGAATTCAGATTCTTTGTTTTACCTTAGGGATTGATTCAACTTATCAAGTAAGCTCTAGCTTGTGGTGTTAATTCAATTCTTGCAATCTTTATACTCTTTGTTACCATTTTCTTGCTATTTTTGGGGTGAAGGGTCGTGTTAGATTGATTAAATTTAGGTATTGGGAACAATCATTAAAACGGAGGTGATATAGACATTGACTCTAAGTTGTTGCCATATCATCTTTGGTATCAGAGCCTAGGTTTTAAATTCAATCTTTATCTTCAATTTTCTGTTTGTTCTTAATTATTAAGAATTCATCCAGGTTGTGAATCTTTGTGTATTTGAGTTGATTTGCTTGCAAGATTCGTCAAGATTGCTAATTCTTGCATCAAGATTCATC
>JANIIA010071016.1:0-10443 GCA_027478495.1 Erythroxylum alaternifolium
CCTGATTTATAGCAAAAGTCTTGATGAGCATGTTATGCATCTTAAATCTGTACTAGAAGCACCTAGGAGTGAAAGATTATATGCTAATCCTAAAAAGTGTACGTTTTGTATGGATAAAGTTAATTTTTTTTGGCTTTGTTATTTCTTCCCATGGTGTGCATGTTGATGAGGAGAAGGTTAAGGTTATCAAAGATTGGCCTACTCCTAAGTTAGTTAGTGATGTGCGTAGCTTTTATGGTTTAGCTAACTTTTATAGGCATTTTGTTAAGTACTTTTGCACCATTTGTTGCATCATTGACTGAAATAATTAAAAAGGATGTTGGCTTTAAGTGGAATGAGGCACAAGAACTGGTATTTAATGCGTTAAAAGATAAATTGTGTTCTACACCTATTCTAAGTTTGCCTAACTTTAATTGAATGTGATGCTTCCGAGATATATATTGGTGCTGTTTTGATGCAGGGTAGGCGTCCCATTACATACTTCAGTGAAAAGCTTCATGGGCCACAATTGAAATATTACACTTATGACAAGGAACTCTATGCCTTGGTAAGAGCATTGGAGACTTGGCAGCATTATCTCTGGCCAAAGGAATTTGTGATTCATTATGATCATGAGTCATTGAAACATCTGAAGGGCCAAGGTAAGTTCAACAAGAGGCATGCGAAGTGGTTAGAGTTCATAGAGATCTTTCTATATGTGATACAATATAAATAAGGTAAGGAGAATGTAATTGCTACACTTTTAAAAAGGTACACTATAATCATGAATTTAAGTTCTAAATTGTTGGGGTTTAAGTACATTTGAGATTTGAACACTTCGGATTCTAATTTTGGCAATGTGTTTAGTGCTTGTGAGCATGCTGCATTCCAAAGATTTTATAGAAAAGATGGTTACATATTTAAGGAGAACAAATTATGTGTGCCTAAATGTTCTATGCGTGAAGTCCTTATGCATAAATCACATTGTGGGAGTTTAATGGGTCATTTTGGGGTTCAAAAGACATATTACATACTTTGTGAACATTTTTATTGGCCTAACATAAGAAAATATATTGAGAAAATTTGTTTTAAGTGTGTCGCATGTAAACAAGCGAAATTTAAGACTCATCCATATAGTTTGTATACACCTTTGCCTGTGCCTAAGCATCCGTAGACAGACATATCTATGGACTTTGTTTTAGGGCTGCCTAGGACAAAAAAGGGTAGGGATAGTATATTTGTAGTAGTATATCGGTTTAGTAAGATGGCACATTTCATTACATGTCATAAAACTGATGATGCTATAAATATTATTGAATTGTGTTTTAGGGATGTTGTGAGTTTGCATGGCATTTCTAAGACTATTATTTCTGACCGTGATGTGAAGTTTTTAAACCATTTTTAGCGTGTTCTTTGGGGTAAGCTAAGTACCAAACTTTTGTTTTCTACTACTTTCCATCCTCAAATTGATGAACAAACTGAAGTGGTGAATAGAACATTTGGTTCTCTTTTGCATGCTGTGGTTAGTAAAAATCTTAAAACATGTGAAGAATGTTTACCATTGTTGAATTTGCATACAATAGGAGCACATTCTACTACTGGTTATTCACCTTTTGAGATTGTTTATAGTTTTAATCCATTAACACCTTTGGATTTGGGTTCTTTACTTTTAAGTGAGATAACTAGTGCAGATGGACAAAAGAGGGCATATTTGATGCATAACATTCATAAGAAGGCAAGATAGCATATAAAGAAGCGAAATGAAGCATATATACAAAGAGCTAATCAAGGACAAAAGTTGATGCAATTTGAGCCTGGTGATTGGGCTTGGGTGCATTTCAGGGAAGAGAGATTTCCTAAGAAAAGGAAATCCAAGTTAGATCCTGGAGGCGATAGACCTTTCCAAGTCCTTGAAAAGATTAATTATAATGCCTACAAGATTGGTTTGCCAGGTGAGTATCAAGCATTTGCTACATTTAATGTTGCTGATCTCTCTCCATTTGATAATGTAGGAGTTGATTCGAGGAAAAATCCTTTTAAAGAGGGAGGAAATGATACAACAAGCTATAGAAGCAATGGAGATCAAGGTGCCACATGCCAAGACAAACTTACTTTGCTAAGAGGACCTATTACAAGGCAACGTGCAGCAAAGCTTAAACAAACACCTTAAGGGTTTGTTCAAAGTCACATTACATCTCACCTTGATGTCAAGGCTGAACCATCCATGGAGAAATCAAGTGGAGTAGTCAAGCTCGTGATTCTTCTAGAGAGGGCGTGTGGAGGGGCTAATACTTAGCCAAATTTCAAGACAAGTTCAATTATTCTGATGGGCTTAATTTAATACATTGGGCTTGTTATTTATCCTTTATTTATTAGGGCCAAAAAACTTATTATGGACTGCGTATTTATTTGTAAGCTTGCCTTAGTTTATTTTACACCTCCATTAGTCCTATTCCCTTCCCTTAGGTTTATTTAAGTTATTTTGGACTTATTTAAGTTAGTTTAGCCTAATCCTAAGTGGATTAGGATCAGATTGTGTAATTAGGCTATAACTCCTAAACGAGTTAGGATTATGCTTGTTTTTAGCATTAAATGGGTTTGTAACCTATTTCTTTTAGGGTTAGGACGTGAACAAGGGTATAAGACCATATTTTATCATTGTAAACTTCATATTAGTTGATTAATAAAATTTAGAGATATTCTTTCAAGAAAGGCGTGTTCTTCTTGTTGTTACTTCAAAGATTTCATCGCTTATCAAGGTAATCGCTAGTGGCATGTTCAATTCTTCTATTTTCTTTGGGTTTGTGTCTCAATTTCATATAATTAGGGTTTGAACTAGCTTGTTCTTAGAATAGAAAGATTGGGGATTTGATTCAATAGAATTAGGGGTTTTAAGAACCTTGTTTTGTTGGGGTTTCTGTATTAGACAACATTAACTAGTTCTTCTAGAGATGAACCTGAATCGTAATAAGAAGCTACTATTCTATACAAGAATTGTTGTGCATCCTGCAAACTATCATGTAATTTATAAAACCATTAATTACTATATATGCACGAGTTGTAATCGTAGTAGTTGAGGTGTCGATCCCATGAGGAATTAGTGAACTAATTGAATCCTAATGTTTTCTAAGGTTATAAAAACATGACCTAAATGAAAATATAGATAGCAAAAAATTAAACAATCAAGTAGGGGTTAAATGAGAATAAAACTCCAAAATTAAAAAAATTAAATCAAAACAGGGCATAACCACTTAACAATTGAGATATCGCAATAAGAAAAGATCAAAGAATTATAAAAAGGGAGATTTATCTTATCATCAAATGTAGCATGATTGTTTTTGAGTGAAGTCGAAATCGGTCCTAAACCTTCGAAGAGTTGATTACTCTCTTTAAAGTTATAATTATTAAACCCTAAGTCATAAACACTAATTGAATTATAGAATTTGCAATCTTTCAGTTAAAAAAATGCCCACAATTTTAATGAGATTTAAAGCCCTCTAATAGACTATCAGGTCCTCACATGAGATCTCTCATTTGAATACTTGCATGATCTATTAGATTGTTTATCTCTCATTATCTAATTTAATCATTTTACTGTCAGCCCACTCTCTCAATTTGCTACCAAAGTATGCAAATATAACAAGTAATCACAACACCCAACGAATTGACATTAAAAGAAATCACATTAAGATTGAATCAAGAACAAATCTTTAAAGAGTTTAGAAAATCATTAACAACATGTTCAACATTCTCAAACCCAAGTCATACATCAAGATGAAGTAAATAAACAAGTTAAGTAGGAAATAATTTGAAATGGCTGGGTTGGAGTGATTGGACATCAGCTACAGATGATCCTCGACCCTTCTCTCCTCCTCTCTTGCTTGTGTTCTCTCTAAAAGTGGCAAATGCACCCCTAAAAATTAGGTTGTCATCATAATTCCTTTTATAGGCTTTTCTAATTTGGGCAAACCTAGGGCTTTTTTTTAGGTCCAAAAGTTCCAAAAAGTCCCTTGATCTGTCTACATTTCTGTCCTGCAAGCTATGATCGTAGCTTATAGTGCCATAAATATAGCCTAAAGTTTTGCCGTCTATCACAATCATGGCAGACAGGGCCACGATCATAACTCTTGCACCTACTTTTGTCACGAATGTGGCTTACTAGACACAATCATCGGCCTCTACTTTGGTTCGGATCTCCTTTGAAAATCCTCCATTTTTCGATATTAGCCAGAAACATTAGCAAAATCATCAGGGCACGTCAAATACACAACATTAAAGCTCAAAAGCAATGCATTGTTTTTGTTATTTTTAATTGACATAAAGCTAGCATTTTGATGTAAAGGCAAACATTTGTGATAAATGTCCCTGGTTACTCAACTAGGCCATGTTTTTATCAGGGGGTTTGGTTGGAATGTCATTATAGCCTTTTGAAGCAAAGGCAAACATTTGTGATGAATGCCCCCCAGTTACTTAGCTATATCACATTCTCAACTAGCTACTAACTTTATTCGTAACCTAATTTGTTTCAAAAAGGGCCAGTAGAATAGTTATTGATTAATAAAAAACACACATTTTTTTACTTTTTAAAAATATATTTTCTTACCCACCTCATTTCTTTAGCTAATCATTCTCATGAAAAGATACTAATGGTCCTACTTATTCAATTAACCTAAAATTATAAATGAATATGTCAAATTCCTATAGTCAACTAACTAACATCAAATCCTATTTAACTTATATATTTAACCAAAGTAACCTAGTTCACTAATTTCATGAGATAATAAATCTTCGTAACCTAAAAGAATATGTTAAAAGTTAAATTGATTTCATTAAGTCCTATCCATTGACACATTCACACGAATCACATCATGCAAACTTAAACAAACTAGCATATGATATGCAAAATTCACATTCAAAAATAAAAACATATAATGCACATAGCGCAACCCTCATCACACATAGACAACACATTGTCCTCAATGTGAAAAGGATAAATAGCATACAAGGTGGGAATCATAATAAAACAATTTGAAAACATAAGAAAGAAATAATTGCACAAATGAAAAGATAAGAGGTAGACCATAAAAACCTATTATGGCGACGAAGGTGGTAATGGTGATGGTGTTAGAGACCATATGCACTTGGCGCCCAAGATTGTTGCCCTATCTTATAATTGATTTAAAAAAGAATAGGAGAGTTACAAATCCAAACCAATCCAAATCATTAAAAACATATTTTTGTAATGTAAAACAAATCTAACTACACAACAATTTCAATCTAACTAGAAAACATGCTAAGTTATAGTCATTAACTTGACCTTCTATCCTTTGAAACTCCTTTGAGATCAATTAAAAATGGCTTGCTTCCACTCTTGTTGGATCAAAAAATACATCATGTAAGATTTAGCTAAAGCGGTAGATTTCAAAACCTTTTTAGAAATAAAAACACAATGAAAGCAAGATAACCAAATCAACATGCCAAGCCATACATGATACGGTATATGGAAAATAATTATCATAAGAACAAGACAGAGATTATATTACCTACTCCTTTGCTACAGCTTTAACTCCTCGTTGTGCTATCCTCTCCTTGTTCTTGTATCCTCTCTTAGCTTTAGCCTTGCTTTTGAAGCCTTTCTTTTGTAAATGTGTCCTCTCCTTGTTGTTGCATCCTCAACCAATCTGATCTACCACTTGTTCGTCTTCGACAACTTGGTTAACAAGATCCATTAGTGGGAAAGGAGAAGAAATATTTAGAGGAGATTTTTCTTAGAATAAAGAAGCCAAAGATGAGACACTCAAGAAAGGAGAGGGAGTCTAAAAAATGCAAGAACACCTTTCTTACACCTTGTCAATTTCAGTTAAGCATGAAAAGAAAGAAGAAGTGGGAAGCATCCAATGCATCACTTCATTCTTTAATAAAAACATAAAGAAGCCATTAAATGAGACTCTTCTCAGTTATTTTAAGATGGCTATATGAAAAGACCAACAACTTAAAATGACATGCCAATTTCGGTTTTAGTGATGAAAGAAGGAAGATGATCCATCAAATGCACATCTTTTATCATTAATCAAATGAATGCTAAAAGGTTACATTACCTGCCATCATTAGAAGACAACCATTAAACCATTTAATGGTAAGATCATTACTCCATTTAATGATGATAAAGCATGACAAATAGCATCTTTATTTAGCAGTTAAATGCTAAATGTGTAGCTGCACATTCAGCCCTAATATAATCAAAATGTCACTTTCTATTTCTTTAAGAATTTTGTTTTAATTTAACTAATCTAATTAATCAAATTAAACAAAAGTCTAGCCCATTTCTAAATGTTCATTTGGGTTTCTAATTAACCATTAATTAGTGCAAGCCTAACATTCAATCATGGGCTTTAAAACCTCTATTTATATTTCTTACTTTGTTTGATAACCTTCCTTGAAGCCAAGTGGGGAATCTTATTGGACTTAATAATTCAAGATCCAATAAGCCCAGAATTAATTCTAATTAATTTAATCTCATTAGAATTAATTCTAGCTTATTAACTAAATATCATTCCACTAAAGACAATTAGTTGAACTCTTGAATTATTAAATATTATGAGGACATATATTTCATGTCCAATTGCAAACCCTATTTATAACCTTGTTATAGCCATCCGCACAATAAAGGGTAAAATTACCGTTTTGCCCTTATATTGGTTTTTCTTTCTAGATCTCCCATTTTGCATTATATGGTGATTAACACACAAGATCTCATCTTGGTGATAAAACTTGATGGGTAGCTAGTCTATCAACCTACTGGCGCAGGCAAATCTCCTTAAAACATCTAGAACTGATGATAGCACTATAAACTCTTTATTTGAGTTAATGTTCCCTGATACATGTTTCAATCAATAATTTCAATATGCAGACACTAGATTAATACTTTGTAAAAATCAATTCTGATCATGTCAAGAATTATAATGAAACACATATGAGTTCACCACTCATCAAGATTATGGTTCATAATAAGTGAATGCTTAATTTGTATGTTTTAAGATTAAAGTAACGGCCCACTTTATTCATGAAAATATACTTGATTCCAGATTTATTTAATATTGCCATTATCGATAGTTAACTACTATCATGATATGAAATTTACCATTCCCTTGAAGTAAACTCCTTTACTTATATGGAGATAAATCGCACTACTATAGTCTAAAATCATAATCAAGCGACCAACTTGGTTATTCAACTGTAAATCAATTAATTTAGATTCTAATAGTATAAATGTTTCCCATACGTCTCTGTGTATATGTATATTACTTACAAAAGAATCTTGGTACCTTTTGATCAGATATATAACGCTCACACAAATAAAACCAAACTCTTTTGTTTTATTAATAATAAATATTTTTATTACACAACTGTAACTGAAGAAGATAAAGTTACATGTAAATACATTTGCTTTCTAGGGCACTATATTTACATAACTCCAACACACTATCAATTGAAATTTTATAGTCATCTTAATACAATAATCTAATATGATAAAACTTACCTTTGTATTATTTTTATTCAACATATAACAATAATGTTGATTTTAATAGTCCTTAAAGATTGACAAATTTATGTGATAAGAAAGGAAAATGAAATTGACTCATATGTTCTAAAAAATATAACATGATTTTGTGTCTTGTTATTTTGAATAAAGTTAGGAGATTTATTTGCTTTGTTGAGCACCTAAGCTTAGAGTAAAATAATTACTAAGTCATGTGAAGATTACTAGAATTGATTGAAGTCATTATTTTTGTGTTTGTTGTTGTATACATCTATGCATTTGGCTTTACTTAAGGCTATTTAATCATTTAGACAATGACAATGGCTGAATTGCTGTTAAATTAGCAGCATTAACACTAACCTTTTCTTTTAACAGAGCCTCAACTTGAAAGTTTGGTGGCCCAAGATATACAATAGCTATGTGATAATTTTTGGATTTGAATTGGTATGAAGACCCTGGGCAAGAGTGGTAAGGATTATAAATTAGGATTTGTATTTGTTTTAAAATCTTTATTACTAATACAAAGAGTTTGGTGTTATAAGTTTTAATGTGTTTATATACACACCCTTGTGTGAAATTTAAACATTATTTCTTCATGCTCTTAGTGTAGATTTTATTTAGTCCTAATTCAGACATAATTTAATTATTTTTATTTGTACAGATAAGTATAGTATATAGTACGATAAAGGTTGATATTCATTTATTAATATACAAATCAAGATATACATAAAATAAAATGTTTATATGTTTACGTTTATTTCTCACATATTAGGATGGAAATAACCTGAAAATAAATATTCTAATATTATTGAATTATTTAATAGTTCTTTTGTTACCAAAATGTGGTATTTTCTTAAATTATTATATATAAACAAACAATAATTTAAAAAGAATTTAATAAATTTTTTATTTACAGTAAATATGCAATTTTAAAAAGAAATGTTCGCATTAATATTTTTTATTTTAACGCATACTCATGTTTTTGAAATGTTATCCTAAACTTGTCAAATTTAGTGAACAGAAAAGTATCATTATTTTTTATAATGGCCTTGTTAATTTAGAACTCTCCTATGTTATTCCACCGAACCTAATTTGCGACTATTTTGTTTTATTCCTCTCTCTTTTTTATTTTTAGGTTTAAGAAAGTTTTCTCAGTTTTTTATTCTTCTCCAAATCCTCTTAAGATGCCTTCATAACCATGCATTAAAACTTGATTATTTAATATTTACAAATTTACATTTATCTTTTTCAAATATAATTTAATTATTTAATAGTACTTTTGTTACTAAAAGAAGGATTATTTTCTTTAAATTATTATATATAAACAAATAGTAATTTAATAAAAAATTATAATATAATATTTTAAATTTATTGCAATTTTATATAATTTTTGAATAATATTCACAAATTAATTCTATTACTCATTTTAAATTAAGATATTAAATAATTTTAAATAAAGTAATATTTTAATTACTCATTTTAAATTAAGAGATCAAATAATTTTAAATTAAGTAATTAATAAAAATATTGCGATGATAAAAAGTGTTGATATATTTATTTTGTTGAAATAATTTAATTCAAGTTAGTAAAACTAATTAAGTAGTAAAATCAATTGCAAATTGATTAACTATCATATAATATTTTTCATCTTATATGATTAGATGGCATCATCCCAAAAAGGAAACAAATCCGGAAGTCCAAAGGAAATGATATAAGTAGGATTCGTTGGCCAAAAGAAACTCTGTTTATCTTTTGTGACATTTATAAGCAACATATTGAAAAGAGTAAGGGAAAATGCGGAGGAGTTATTGGTCAAAGGTTACCGTGGAAGAAGGTGGAGGACGAGTTTAACAAAGCAACCAACTTATCATGGGATAAAACTAAGCTTAAAAATAAGTTTAATTGGATGAGAACTAGATGGAGTCTTTGGAAATAGTTGAAAGGGAAAGAAACGAGGTTAGAATGGGATTATGAAAAAGGAACAATTGTTGCTAGTGAGGAGTGGTGGACTTTCAAGATTAAGGTTATCCATTTTTTCCTAATTCAAGTTATTTTCCTTTACTCTAATGCTAAATAGTTAGTTAAATATAAGTTATTTAATTTTTTGTAGAATAGCATCAATTTTAAAACATTTAAAGAAGAAAGGCTAGAACCTGAGCTTGAATGTAAATTGGATCAACTTTTTAGATGTTTAGCCCGAGGAGAGACTATATTTTGTCCTGTGGGTGACCCTCTACAAGGACAACAAGAAGTTGAGGAAGTAAATGTTCCTTCTCCACTCGATAGTTATAATGCTCATCATTAATTGTCAGGTTATCATGATCATGAGAATATAGATAAGAGTAGTGATCTAAACAGTTGGGGAAAAGTGTGGAGTGAACTTACTCCGACCCCTCATGCTACATATGATAAAGGGAGTGAGAAAAGAAGATGCAAAACAGTTTTGAAGAGTGATAGTTCACAAAGTAAAAAGAGTACAAGAACTGATTCTGCTAAAAGGGTAGGAAAATCTACAATAATGTATGAGAGGCTTGACGATATGATGTAATTGATTCAAGAGAGACAGAGTGCAACAATAGAGATGAATAAATCCATTACGAAATTTTTGGACACGAGGAATATTGGTGCATCATAAAGTACTAGTGCTTATGCGTCACATCATGATGTTACGAATGCTTTGAAAAAAATATGTACTTTGCCTGGTTTAGAGACTGGTATTCCTGAATTTTACTTTGTTTGCATGTTGATTGAAGATTCGTAAAAGAGGTCCTTTTTTTTTGCCAGATGATACAAAGAGAGTTGAATACATAAAATTTATGTATGAGTATGACAAACATAAAAAATATTAAATGTAACATCCCGTTTCCAGAGAACGGGTCGGACCAAAGAAACGGGTCCAGATGTGGTAAATTACCACATCTCAT
>JANIIA010071097.1:0-10440 GCA_027478495.1 Erythroxylum alaternifolium
TTAAAGTTTAATTGAAATTAGAATTTAATTTCAATTAAATTACTAAACTGTCCAAAGCTTATTATAAATAGGCTTAAGCTCTATAGAGCTAGTACTTCATGCTTAACCCTCTCTGTAAGAGTTACTGATTTCTCTCAACCTGTTCTGTGGATACCGTTAGAGGCTGGACACTTGTGTGGCTACAGTGATTGAGATAGTTCAGTTTTGAGAACGATTCAAGGGATATGACATGATAAAGATTATGCTTCAGAATAAGGTATGAATTAAGTTTCCGCTTTATTATAATTTATGTTAATCATTTTATAGAATTAAATAGATCTTTATTTTTGAGAAATCAAAAATCACGAAAAAGTTTCGTGATTATTCCGCTACGGTCATATCAGATCTCGACCTGATTTTCCAACACAAGAGACCTAAGTCACATCCATGGCAATTGTGTCATGGGTGTGACAATAGGTTTTATGGGTGTGACAATAGGTGTTATGTACATGACACATCAAGTCAGGCATAATACTTGCCACCTGTCCCTTCTTTAACTTAGTTTTTCAATATGAAGGGACTATTTTGTCACGATAGGGATATAGGGATTCAAACTAGGTTTTTCTTCATTTTCTCTTTGGTTTTTAACAAGAATTGACGTGACATAAGCTATTTCTTGGAGACCCATAGAGAAGATGGGAGGCTAACTTCCCAATACTAGTTCAAGGTGAAATCGAGGCCTAGAATGCACAATTAAGCTTATCTTATTTTTATTTAATGGTGAATCTCTCTCTGGGAATTATTTAGGATATCCTTTTCTTATTTGGTTTAGGTATTAACGTATGGACAATCGTATTCTCATTATTGTTAGGTTGTTTATGTTGTGAACCCATTACTAGAATAATTAATATAATCTGTAATCATTGTATTTGGATTCATCTTTAGAATATTCAATAAAATTCGTAATTGTTACATTGAGATTCATTTGTGAGAACTAATGGTTTCAAATAATTAAGGATAACCTAACCTAGGTTAAATGAATTGAGCTTGTGTGGTTGTTTCTTAGATTGATTTACTTTCTATTTTGTAATGCAACTGCCCAATTAAATTTAGAGAGCGTATTATAGGTTATTCAGTATTTAGCTTTAATAAATGATCGTATCTTGATTAAACACGACCTAAGGGAAAATAAGGATTAATAGAGCTTGTTATTAGTCTATGACCAATAGTTCTAGAAGAGATATGAAAGCATTATAACAATGAAATATGTTTAACTGTGTGTTGGCTGAGATTGATTTGAGAATCTGGTTTTACACATACTTAACACTTTTATCGTTTTAACTGTTTTCGATAAATTACTCACATTAATTTTACTTTATTTTGTTTTCTTGATTGCATCAAACCCAAAACCCCCTTTTATATCCTTTACATCAATTATTTTCATTGTGAAAATTAATTAAACATTCTCTGTGGATAGATCCCGACTCACCACAGCTATCAATTTTTACTTTGCAAAGTTGGGTAAATTTTGTAGTGCACTCGACAGATGCTGTCATTTCTTTCATTATTATTGATGTATGATCTGAATTGTAAGATGTTAAACATATCTATGGAGTTCTAAACTTAGATTAGGAATTATTTTGGATTTATTTTGTAACTTTGTTCATAGTTGAGTTAAATATGTTTTTGTATGTTTGTGATAATTCTCTATGCTTAAAATTGAGAACAAATTAAGAGAGTGAGTCAAAAGTAATTAGTGTTTGGTTGTACAATGAGAGCTGGTAGTTTAATGAACCTAAAATTATCAAATGAACATTCATTCAAAAAGATATATTGTTGAAGAAATTAATTTTCCAATAGATAGCTTAAGATCTATTTGAATAAATTAGGGAAAGTTTTATGAATCGAAAGATTGCCAATATGAAAATTTTGAATTCAATTAAGGTTAGTTGATTAGATACAGAAGAGTGGAATCAATACCTTAGGAAATATAGGATCAAACACATAATTGTATCAACAAGATTAAAAGAAACAAATTAAGGAAATAATAAGTTCTAAGTATTCATCTTGATCAAAACCTAAATTAATTGGCAGCTCATTGTTTAATTGTTTATTTATTTCTTTTGTTACTCTATTTTAATTTCTGTTATGTACTTTTATTCAAATCAATTTCTGAATATCTTAGACAAAGTTAGGATCAAATTGTTAACTCTTAGATAATCCTCATGGGAATGATAACCTCTTCTACTACAAGAAATGATCTGTATATTTGTGATTATTGAGAGTTTTATTGTATATAAAACTTGCTCAACAAAGTTTCTTAACCACTTCTGGAAATCGCATTAGAGCAAGTTTGGTATAAGTCTATTATATTCAATAAATTGCTACCCATAAATGGATGGAAAAATGGTAATATTAAATGGAACTCTCTCCATACTTTTAAGAGTCATACTTCAAAAAAGCTTAAAGAATTGGGAGGAGTGTTTGCCACATATGGAATTTGCATACAACTAAAGTGTATATGATATAACTAGTTGTTCTGTATTTGAGTTTGTGTACGAGTTCAATCCACTAACTCCTATGGAATTGCTAACTTTACAGATGCTTAATTTGGATGAAAAAAGGCTAAATTTGTTTAATCATTATATAAAAGGGTGCACTCACAAATAGAAAAGAAAACTTTTCAATATGAAAAGTAAAATTATAAAAACTGTAAGAAGATTGTATTTGAACATGGTGATTGAGTTTGGGTACACTTACGGAAAGATAGATTTCCTAGATAAAGGAAGTCAAATTTGATTCCAAAAGGGGATGGTTCATTTCAAAGAGAATTAGCCTTGTTTATATGGAACAAAGGCTAGGACACAACATTCAGTTATGATTTAATACAAATTGTAACTGCCTATTTAATTAAAGCCAAACAACTTGACAACTAAGCCATGAATATTAGTTTTAAATAGTCCAACCTTGTAACTCCTTATTCTAATTAAGAGAAAATAAAACTCCATATTAAAATTACTCCATCATGTTGTTTTCATGGTTTGAAACTCATCTTACTAAATGATGTGTTTGATTACTCAAGAAAATAAATATGTGTTTTGTTTGTCTAGCATTAAAATTAATCAAAATTTGTTATAAGAGTTAAATGAAGGAGAAGAAAGATTGAAAATACATTGAGTCCAGTCCTTCTTAAAACCATAACACCAAAGAACTATGGGTCATTCCTAACCTTACAAAGTAAGAAACTAAAACAGACATACACACGTGCTTATGAGAAAACCTTCAACCTTAATTTTGATATCCAAAAATATGCTTTACTCATTACAATGCTCCCTATTTATAGAGTTCTTGAGATTCCTTATTTATGAATTTGAAAAAGAAACTAAAATCCTACTAAAATCAGCTAACAAATTGCCTAATTTGACTAGGGAAAAAAAGAAAACTAATTTACTTAATTAATTTGACTAGGAAACAAAGAATAATACTTGAGTTCCAAGCAAACCTACTTTCTAGCCCTTTGCTTAATTATTATCCTTCCTAAAGTTATAATAACAGAAAATTTAAGAAAATAAAAGAAAAATTCCTAAAATTTTTTATAATAAGCATACAACTTATATTTAGTCCAAACTTGACTATATTTTCGCTCAACCCATGAAATTGTTGTTCCTTGCATTTATCTTATGTAATCCAGATGTCAAAGTTTCATGAGTATCTCTATATACTAGACTAATATGGAATGCTCTCGAATCATTTAGCTTAACAAAATCCCTAGTTTTTTTTGGAATTGTTCATGTTATTATATTTTTTTGAATTGAAGGATTGAAATTTAAAGGTTCATCAATGAGATTCATAAATTAAGATTGAGAGATAATTTATATGGTTAGATAGTAATATGAATGATAGGTTGAGTGGGTTACTCGAGAGAAATGGATGGTCCTTCTAGGTTAGGGTAAAACCTATCATGAGAGTTTATGAATAAGAATAATACATTATTGGATTGTCTTGATTAGAAAGGGATTATAGTTAATTAGATATAATAATGGGGATTTATTTCTTGAGAGAGAGCATAATCAAAATTTAGGAATTCTTGTCAGTCTAAGGAGTTAAAGTGAAGTAAAAACATAGTAAATTTCTAGGGAGTATCTTACCTTAATTAAGTTTATCCACATATTTTGTATAGTTGATTACTGTTTCAATTTGTGGTTTTGAATTATTCAATTATTTCTTTTTAATCAATCATGTTTGATAGTCTAGATAATTAAATTTGTTGAAAATTGGTACTTGATAACTATTTCTTATAGGATTTATACATACTTGGTAGTACTAACTACAATTACACCATGTACTTGTAGTTAAAACAACAAACAATAGTCATATGCTTAAAGTAGTATGCAGAATAGTGATCAATGTTGCACTTCCAATATGCAACACAAATAGAGCAAATCCCTAAGGATCATCACCCTTGGACTCTCCCTCTTGATCGAAATAGTATGGAAATTGTTTAATGTAAATAACGCACTTCATGGTGCTCTTTATTATAGTGGGATGATTATCTATATAGTGTTTTGATATGTCATGCCAAAATTAGGTAAGTGATAAATGCTAATTTGAATATAATTTACACCAATATTTGATATATGTTGCTTGATATTATATAGTTTTTTTATATATTTGGTACTTAATTCGCTTTATCTACATTTATAGATGATAATTGCCTTTATGGATCAAAAGGAGAGAAATTAAGATGACATCGTGGTATAAAATGGATTTGAAATAACAAGTAGATACATGGCCATATATGTGGCCATGTAAGTCTTTTTGAGCATATGAAGTCACAATCTTAGAGGTTTTTAGAGCTACACAATCACCTACAAGATCGTGTAATTGACCATGTATGTGCCAGCAACCTTAGTTTTCATTATAAAAGGATGTGAATGGAGGTAAACAAAGTAGAGCTAAATTTTGTAGCAAATATGAGACATGAAACATCTAGAGAAGTGAAGATTTTAATTAAGAGAAGATGAAGACATGAAGGATACATCAAGAGATCCAATAGATTACAAATCCAATCCAAACTTGTAAAATGATCCAATAGAAGAAAAAAGGAGATTTAGAATTACTAGCTCTTAGGTTTCTATTGGTTTTCATGTATGTTTATCTTTGATTTCATTTTATATTATTAACAACTAAATGTTTTAAGTATTTATGTATGATGAACCTTAGTTTGGGTTAACAACATATGTCAATCTTCTTATTTAATGAAATTATATTGATTGCTATTAAGATTCAATTGTGTGTTTTACTTTTGTTCTAATATGTCAAGAATATTAGCGCATGATTTGATTTCATACGATTGAGTTTGATAAGTCCTTTTGTATGGATAGAAGTCGTATAATTGAAAGGAGTTGATCATAAACCTAGAGATTGGTCTATATAAATCCTCTAAATTAGGGTCAAAGCTAATTTTAGAAATCATAAATTGATAGTGCAATCCTATAGCTTTTTAACTAGAAAGATTTCTGTTCTCGAGAAAGTCACTTACATAAGATAGGAATTTTCATAGTACAATAATCAATAATATAATTGCATAATAAAAATTAATTATTTAATGATTTTTAGGGGATTCATCACATAGGCATTAATAATGATTTTTCTAAGTAATTTCCTTTATCTTGCATTCATTATTATTTTCAAATTTATTTTATTTATTTAAGTTTTATTTCTAATTAAAATAAAAATTTGATTATTAGGCTAGATAATAGGAGAAGGGTAACTACTAATAACTATAATATTCGTGAGATCGATATGTACTTACCTATACTAGCTGTAGTTACGTCGTGAACTTGCAGTAATTTAATTATTTGTATAGAAAAAATAAATCAAGTTTTTGGTGCCATTTTTAGGAATAGTAATAGTAGGAAAGCTTATAGTCCATTAATTTAACCAAATTCCCCTAGGTGAGCTAAACTGAAACAGCACTCTATCCCCTAAGGTTGCATTTTTAGTGCAACTTTTCTTAAGATATTTCGAAAGAATTCAAAACAATATGCATAGTTCTTGCCCCCAGGAAGAATGGATGAATATAATTCAATGGGCCACAAGAATGGTAAGCACAAAGAAGAAAGATGGGATAATTCTTAAAACTGATCTTTGTCATACCATATATGCAATCTAGAGGGAAAGAAATAAAAGGACACAGATAAGAATGGAGATGGAATATAAAAATCTAGGTGACTTTACTATTAACTGGGTCAAATAGCTCCTATTGGCATATGATGCCCAATCTAATATCATCCAATGAATGAAGACTCTTTGAAATGTTTCAAGATAGTTACTAGGAGCACGAATTGATCCTATGCCTTCTTAAGTGTGTATTTTTAAATAGAGTTAAATTAAACTCTTTGTCATTGTAATTTTTTCAAGCTCAACTTAAGTTAATATATTTTAGTTCATCTTTTAAAAAAATTACCTAAGAACTTAACATCTTTATCACTCATAATTATTTTTGGTAAACCATGCAAATGTTCTATCTCTTTAAAGAAGAAATCAACAATATGCGTGAGATCGCAAGGTTACGTATGCTAAGTTATAATATTTATAACCTCAATATTTCTGTAAGCGTACGGGTCGTTC
The DNA here is from genome assembly GCA_027478495.1 of Erythroxylum alaternifolium. NCBI lineage: Eukaryota > Viridiplantae > Streptophyta > Magnoliopsida > Malpighiales > Erythroxylaceae > Erythroxylum > Erythroxylum alaternifolium. Next base: position 6,613 of record JANIIA010071097.1, read on the forward strand.
ACGTAGTACCTAATGTGTCGATCCTACGAGGAGGGTTAATCTAATCCTAAATCTAAGGCTTGACTAAATTTCATAATAAATCAAAATAAACAAATAATGCAGAAATTAACTAATCAAACAATCAATATCAAGAATTGAACTCATAAAATATAAACAAAATAGAAATTTTGCATAACCCAATCTAGAATTAACTTAGAAATTACCAATTGAGAGAAAGGGGGTTTTAATCCGAATTTCATAAAAATATAATCGATTATGCAATTATCGAATTATTGGGTCTAGACAGTCCTAGGGTGGATTACTCTCTCTTGAGTTATAATCTTTAACCCTAATCTATAATCCCTAATTTAAATTATGGAATTGTAATCTCTCGATTTCCAATTTAACTAAAACCTAAATTAGTTCTGAATTTGTCTAATAATGTAACGAAAACCTATGCTTGATCCCTCGTTATATGATTTACCAATTTGATTCAATTCTTATCTATTAAAGTACCCAACTTTTGTTAGCCCAATTTGATGATACTCACTTGGTTCACCCTTTTAGTTTATTACCAAATTATTAAGCACAGATATTGAATCACAAATAACTCAATGAAAACATAATCAATAAAACTTCATTAATCTTAAGGATAAAAATCCCGAAGGTGAGTGTAGACAAATATCAACATTTCACAACAACTATTCTTAACAATTATCCCAATTCTATACATCAATAAAATTGAAATAAAGATGGAAAATACTGTCAGAATGGACCAGTGGAGGTAGCAATAGCGGGTAACCACTTGTTACGGAAAGTAGTTCGCGTCAAGCTTCTTTTCTATGTCTCTCTTCCTCATCTTCTTTCTTAAATCTCTCGATATGATCTCTAGGGTTTCAGAATTGACTGATACAAAAAAGCTGCTCCTCTATTCTGTAATGTTCTTTTTCTATCTTAGAATCCTTATGGTTGATTTGGGATCAAAATAGTCCTAAAAGTCCTATAAAAATGGATATTTTTTAGCTATTTTCATGTCTGCCCAATATAGGCCACGATCATGGCTAGTACTTAACCCTCTCTATCACGATCGTGGGTTAAAATGAACGATCGTGGCCTGGTTCATAGCTTTCTGTAAGGATAGTGACCCAAAGTGCACGATCGTGGCCTGGGTCCTATCGACTCGCGTCTTTCTGTCACGATCATGGCCTATTGTGCGACAATCGTGGGCTATGATTTTAGCCTAAAACTTTTTGAAACTTCTCTTTTCTTCGCCATTTATCCTGAAACACTAATAAACACATCAAGGCTCAAAGACTCATACTAACCCATAAAAACACTTAAGCACAAAAACTAACACAATTAAAACATAAATACACACTAAACAGTCAAATTAATACTAAATACCTAACAAATTGAACCTTAAAACATAATGCAAATCACAACTATCAACATCCCCACACTTAACCATTTAGTTGTCCTTAAGCAAACAAAACAAAAAACACACAACACACAATGCAATAATGAGGCAATGGCTTCAACTTTATGAAATCAATTTAATCTTAAACACAATCATATAAGTGCCATCTAATCATTAACATGCAAAATCTATGTCTAGGGGCTTTGATCTAAATATACAATTTAGTCGAGATATAAATGTTAATTTATTTACCCTTTTCAATTGTACATACATATTAATAATTCTTTGGTCCTTCAGACTCTATAACTGTTCCTATGTATATTGTCATAAAAAGTCAAGTTTATTAGAAGTCAGGTAGGTTTTATTAAGGAAACACAATTTTTCAACATAGACTTAGTCTTTTTATACGGAGGCAAACATTGGTAATGAATATCGATCTTGTTACTTAACTAAGTCATATTTTTATTAAACAGTTTGACTGAAATATCATTAAGCTTTTTGACACAAAGGCAGATATTTGTGATGCGTGTTAGTCTAGTTACTCAGCTATATCAATTTTTTAACTGGCTACTAGCTCTATTCATAACTCAAAGGCCAGCAAAATAGTGATTTATTTAACAAAAAATACACATTTTTTAATTGCCTACCTTGTTGTTTAAGCTATTCATTTCCATGAAAAATAATAGTTAAGCTACTTAAGTTGAAAGGAATCAAATTATGAATGAATGTGACAATCTAAAGGGTGCTAAATTTACATAAATCCTAATTAAGCTGTATATTCATCCAACAGACCCCTAATTCACTAATTTTGTGAGTTAATGATTATTTGCAACCTAATAGACTATGTTTAAAGTTAAATAAATTTCACTCCATCTAAGCTATTGACACATTCAAACAATTTACAAAATGTAACCTAATAATTATCGTACAATATGCAAAGCCACATTCATAAGAAAAAAACATAATCCTTCCCCATACTTGAAAAACACATTGTCCTCAATGCAAGAAGGAACAAACATGACATAAAAGAAAATAAAAGACAAAAATATAAAAAATAGAATTGAAGGCTAATTTGAAAAAGAAAAAAAAATAGGTTAGACATAAATCTTATGGTGATGGACATGGTGATGGTGCCGGAGGCAACAATTGAACACCCTGAGCTTTGAAATATTCATGGATCTGACAAATATCTTGGCTCTGGTATCTTTGTGTCCTGGCCATCTCCATCATTCTGGTGTTCTCTGCAAATGTCTTGTTGGTTTCAGAGATCGCACCCAGAACCTCCTTCCAGCCTTGCTCTTCTTCCTCTTCCTCAAGTTCTTCACTGGACTCTTCAGCTTACCGAGGTGGCACTGAGCTCGAACTCGTCTGACTGGCCTTAATTCAGACATGTGTCTTTTGACTGATATCCCTAAGTTCCATATTATGGGACTTAAGTATTTCAGCCAGCCAAAAGTGATGATGGTTTAGGAATTCCGAGAGATGAACAGTTAATCCCCTCCATTCTACGCCTTAATATTCTGCAATGGTGGACATTATGTATCCCATTCCTAAGCTATTGCTTCTCTTGCAAGGAGTTGCAACAATACAATTTAACACATATGTGGATGTTTAGATTAGAATATTATCGTCCATGCACCACAACATAAAAAGTTCCTTTATTGAACACCTGTTAGTTTCAGTTTTGGTAAAACCCAACTGACACATAAGTTGGTGTAGTAACAAGTGTTCGTGGGACCTTACGGCGTTGTTATAAGCATTCTTGGCATGAAATTACTCAATTCTAGTATTGAGAAGGAAAAAAATCTTGATGATGATCGATGATGGAGGATTTAGGGAATCCACACATCTCACACATGATTTCTACATTTAAATTATATACTAGTCCTCTCAACCTAAACCACAAACTACAAGAATAAAAGCCAATCAGTGATGTTTTTAAAACGTCGTAGAATCTTCAAAAGCATCTCAGGTAAGCTTTCATGACCTTTCAAAAAACGTTACAAAAACTTCGCGGAATGTGGTGTAGGCAAAACCTATCTATGACATTTTAAGGAAAGCGTCGAGGTATGTATAAGTATTACGTGACATTTATGAAAATGTTACGAAAAAATATGCCTTTCCGCGACGTTTTATTTTAACGTAGCAGAATATTAATCTGCAATGTTTTATTTTAACGTTGCGGAAAGAAAGTTTCCGCGATGTTTAAAAAACATTGCAAAAAGAATGTTTCTGCGATGTTTTTCAACACGTAGCGGAAACTAACTTTTCGCGACGATTTAATAAACTTCGCGAAATATTAATGATTCTGCGACGTTCAAAAAATGTCTTGGAATAACATTCCACGACGTTTTGTTTAATAACTATTTGATATTATTATTTAGTATTGAATTTTATTTATTTATATCATTAATTTTAATAATTATTTATGT
>JANIIA010071148.1:0-10439 GCA_027478495.1 Erythroxylum alaternifolium
ATAATATGTTTCTATGAATTGTGTAAAAACCAAAGAAGAAATGTTGTATGCACGTGTTTCGAATATGAATCAACTTTCGTATGTTTGTGTGATAAAGTTGTTGCTTTAATATATCACAAATTTTAATAAATAGAGAATAGTACCTAAATAATTTCGTTTGTGATATTTTACTTTTTGAACTAATCTCGTAACTCAATGGCATGCCAGGATTAATAATAATTTAGTAAAAATTACATTTATTTCAATAAGAAATAATTACCTTAGGGAAAAATTAGTGTCAAAGTTTCTCCATATGGGTTAAAGGTGCCATTATTTATGGTATCACATTGCACTTTAATATTTTAAAAAATACTAATAACACTTTACTTTTCAACAAATTTGGGTTTTTTTAATTCCTAATAATTATATTGTCAACTTAATTTATATGGCATCACAAATTAATTACCTGGACTCGTTACAAGAAATTGTGTTTTTAATGAAAGTAAAAGTTGTCACTAAAGCCAGTAATATTAGTCACTATTATTAATAGTATTCAATCTTTGAAGTCGCCCCCTCTCATCACTAATGAAATAATGACTAATTTAAAAAATGATCACAATTATGAAACACCTTTTTGTGACACAAATACTGACACTAAAACTTGTGAAATGTGTGACAAAACTATATGATCACAATAACTTTATATATTTATGATAAATTTATCGTCACAAATAATATAACGTAGTGATAAATTGAGTCGTAATAGTACTTCATTTTATTGTGATGAAAGTGTCAACACTAAAACCTATCAAATGTGTGACAACACTATATAGTCACAACAACTGTACTTATTAATGACAAGTTTGTCAACACAAATAATATAAAGTTGTGACGAATAAGTTGTAACAGTACTTCATTATATTGTGACAAAACTGCCGACAGTAAAACCTATGAAATGTATGACAACACTATATGGTCACAACAACTTACATATTTATAACAAGTTTGTTGACACAAATAATATAAAGTAGTGACGAATAAAGTCGTAACAGTACTTTATTTTGTTGTTACAACATTATCGCCACGAAAATAATTATAAATAGTGAAAAAATATTTGTCGCTAATATTATCATAAAAAAGTGTCAACATCATTTCGTCACAAAAATAAAAATTGGTTCTTACAAAAAGTATTGGCACTAATGTGTTTATTATTATCACAAATAAAACTATTAATTCATCAATGGAATTACATTAACTATAAAAGAAATTTGCATTAGTGGCTATATTGTCTAACATATTTCGTTGCAAGTATGAAAGTTATATGTTACAATAATTTTGTCGCTAAATAAAAAATATATGTTATAATAAATTTATCACTAATATTTTTGTGTTTGTCGCAAATAATATTATTAAATTTTACAATTTAATTACTTACACTACAATAAAATATGGAATTTAATGACACAAAAGGTGGAGTTTTTAGACCTTTTTTAAGTGTTAAAAATAATTTTAGACGCTTTATAAAAAAGCAAGTGTCACAAAAATTATTTTCGATTGTTTTCTTAGACGCATGGATGTATCAAAAAAATATACATTTTTTACGGATCTAAGTTTTAAAAATCTATTTACACATAAATGTATCGAAAATATACATTTTCGACAGTTTTCTTAAACACATAAATGTTATTATAATAAATTTTACAAATTAATCCAAAATATGTATCTGAATATTATTATGATAAATTAACACTTTTGTTAATCACTTGTTGCCACTTTGACTTGAAGTATCAACATATTTATTCCATTATTGCCCTTGAGTTTGATTAAATTACTTAAAAGGTCTTCCTCTATAAAGAGAAAAATTCCCACAAATGCAACATTATTAAGCGTGTGTGCTCATTAATCATATTAAAAGAGAAAAATGAATTCAATGAATTATTTTGTATACACAAGAAGTGCAACCCAATACATATTAGACATCTTATAGTATTCACGACTAAGTCAAACAAAAACAACATGAACTTTACAGCTGCAAATCTCAACTTCAAAAGAACATCTCTAGCACATTTCCTTACAAGTCAAACCTCATATTCCATCGACCGTTCATTTCTGCATTCAGAGTACAATTATTTTCCTTAATCTGAAAATAAGGTATCTGAAAGATAAAGAGAAGAAAAATAACTTATAAAACTGCAAATGCAAGTTAATTATATGATTTGATGGAAAATTACAATGTCAAACTTCTGGATTAGCTAAGAAAGCAAAACGAAGCGAAGCATATTTGAAAAAATCGTGCCATATAACTTGCCCAGAACATCACGACTACGCAGAAGCATAACAAGCAACAACAGTTACTTTAAAGAAGAGAATATCAGTTGATAAGCCAGAGGAACCAACGATGGAAAAATGGAAGAATGCATTATGAAACAGAAAAAACACATAAAACGCAGGAAAAGAATATTCTTCATGATAGAGGATTGCATTTAGAAACTATAAGTTACAAAAAACTATTTATCCTAAGAAAATTGACCTGTATTTTTTAAGGCTTAGTACAAAAAAAGAACAAAAGAATAAGATCTCATGTTCAATATCCCTCGCATTTTCTAAGGCTTTGCAGTAAGGATTGTCAAAGAAGTATGTATTTACTTTGGGAAGGGAATCTGAAATAGCACTGTCTTCACTTCTATCGGTTATTGTCTCATCACCAACAACGCAGTTATGGTAATAATTAAGTATAAGCAACACATGAAGATTGCTACCAGTCAGAGGGTTTCTTAAGCCTTCACCACTTAAACTGACCAAGTAACTGAATGGCAGTAAAGCAATAGAAGCTGCAAATGGAAACTAATATCAAAAAGATACATAAATAACAAGTATAATGAAATAAAGTTCGGCGAAAATGAATAAGACTTAGTTAGCAGTCATGAAAAGTCAGAAAGCGATACAATTTAAAGGAAAAGTATTTTCAACTTTAGTCAAAGGAAGAATAAAATTTCACATAGATAATACCGCTTTAATATTGCAATTGCATTAGCACCCAAATCCAAAAGTATCAACTGTCTAGTGAAATTTTCAGTGAAACAAAATTCAATAAAGCCACTAGAAATATTTTTAATATGGTCAGCATCAATGCAAAGAAACAGTTTACAGTAGCACAGTTAAACTTTAGGAGGTTGACATAGTGTGCAAGAATGGGATGTTAAATATGAGCAATAATCAAGAAACTGTACCAGCTGCAGAACCCACTCTTTGCAAGACTCCAGGCTGGGCCCTCTCAGAAAATACATGATAAGCTCCATCATTCAATGGTGTGGTAGGTCGCATTATATAATTAAATAACAGTATGCGAACAATCAAACTAACAAAAGAGCTGTCTTGTAGATGTTAAAGGATTGACTTTAAGATTGTAAAAGCACTTGAAGACATTAAGTATAGCCATAATTAGCTACTAACCTGATTATTGCCGCATCAATAAAAGGGTTCATATCTGTTGGTCCTGCAGCTGGGCCATAATGAAGTTGAGTAGACATCGTAACAAGCATGAAGTTTACCAACTCCTAATGTAGGATGTATGTGTTTGAACTTGTGATGAAAAGAATAATGCAATTTAGGAGAATAGAAGGCATAAATAATATTTGAAGAGCATGACAAAAACACTTTGATGTACCTTACATCTACTATGCCAATAAAGCTAAGCACGCTATGCATCATAAGATTCTCAATGTTATGATCTGCAGATACAAACTCAAAATTCAGGTACTGCTATGAAAGCCTAAGATCAACTACCCAATTACAAAGAATATGCCGGCTACATATAGATAGCCTATCTTAGGAACCTCCATTTGATAAAAACAGTTCGGATTATGGCCTTAGGCTTCCTTTCTCACCATAAGAAGGGCCAAACATAAGAAAAGAAATAAATAAATTTAAAAAAGAGGCAAATTACCACTTCTGAAATCCTTTGGCACTGGCAAAAAAAGTAGCTTCACAGCTTCATGCGATTATCTTTACTACACATTCAACTACATTTTGCATCACAGGGGTTTAGTTAAGGATAGGATTTGAAACCTTCATATAACGAGCTAGTAATCGAGGTCTTTTCTCAGAAGTTCCTAGTTTCACATTAAATATTTCTAATCAGAATTGATAAATAGTTTAGTTAACAAAATAGATTATCAAGCATTTAAAGAATCAAGACAATAAAACTAGGAAAATATAGTTATACCTTTAGCCGATCTTGATCTTGGAGGCCCACTAATTGGCCATTGCGGCAATTAATCGAACATCCATGGGGTTGCGTCGCAAGAAGTACAGAGATGAGTGGTGGTTTAACCAGAGCACACAACTCACGCAGCCAGTACTGTCATCGATAACGAACTTGAGGAACCTGTTTGCCTTGTCTCCCTTTCATGAGCAGAGATCGTTGTGCTCACAACTGGTCACAACGCCAACGATCTCTGCTCATGAAAGGGAGACTCCTTTGCTAGAGAAGGAGATTGGGTACGAGGAGGAGAAGTTGGGAGTTTGGGTGAGGGAGAGGAGATCGAATGCTAGCAATTTCGCGTGCGTCTTTTGGAATATTTGATTCTTATTCGTTTCAAAAGTGAGAACAAATTCCTATGGAACAAATGGAAATTACAAATTAACCATTTTTCTTTCCTTTCTTTTTACATGGAACATTCGCATAATAGACCTTTTATCTTTTTTAACCTTGTAACCCTACAGAAAACGCTCAACATTTATAACTTATCTACAATTCAAATTCATATTAACTAAACATTTTTTATAATTACTTGATATTGACATTAAGTAATCGTTATTCCTAAATGTATACTTGACTTGCTAAAAATAATAATAGGCATCAATTCTTATCCCACTAATTAGAAATTTTAAAAGTTTTAGACTTTTTTAGTCTATTTTTTAAACAAATTTTGCCGTCTTAAATAAATGTCTAAAAATTCTACTAATTCTTAGATTATTTAAGACAATTATTAAATACGTCTAAGCATAAGCGTTTAAAACTTCCATATTTTGGTGTAGTGATAGCTTTGTCACTCTTAAGTTGTCACTAATAGTATTAAATATTTAGCACCTACACCATTTTAACAAAAATGAACCGTAATTGTGATAAATAAATTATTGTCACTATTATTATTCGTTATTGTGATGAGAAAATTGTTTGACACTTAATTGATATATTTTTATGGCGACGATTGTCATCAATATAAGCGAAAATAGTTAGTGACAATAATATATCGTCACAGTAGCATATGAACCACTATGGTCACTATTATTCAAAATGATTATGACAAGAAATCTTTTCATCACACAAATTTTAAAATAATTGTGACGAGAAATCTTTTCATCACATAAATTTTAAACCTTTTATGACTAAAACTTGTCCCTAATATAAGACCAACTAATTAATTTTGATTAAATATCGCCACAATAATCAATTTACCCTTGTGGCCAATATTGTTCAAAATATTAATTACTGTTGTTTTTAGGAAGTTGAGTCATATGTAATATGTTCTTGTTAAATTGTGTTGTTTTTGGGAAATTGAAACCCAATGACTGCTTTTTCAACTGACACTAAATGGACAGAAAATGTGAAATTATGTAAGTGATTGAGATTTATGAAAAAGAGATACTTATTTTAGTATGATTAAATTAATTTATTTTTAACTCTCTTAAAATTTTAAATTTATTTTAAGAGTTTAATATAATTAAATTTTCATTTATTTTTAAAATAAAATTAATGTAATGATTTATTTCTTACTAGTACTTCAGTATCAATAAATAATATATTTAAAATATTTTTGTTTATTTATTATGAAAATTTTGAAATCAATTTTATTTTAATTAACTATAAAAGTGAAGAAGATCAAGATCTTAACTCAAAGTTAGAAGCAAAATTCGATGAAATAAACATATTGGTTACAAACTTAAATTAAATTGAAAATTAATAAAAGATATATAAATGATATCAAGCAAGCCTTTCGTAAAAGTATTTTACAAAACTATTTCGTGAAAATGACTTAATTCAATCCATATTATGTGATAATTAATCATCTATTGCACAAAAACGAGAAGTAACAGTGGAGAATTTGAATTTTATTAGATACATAATGAATATTTACTATCAATAATCAGGAGCTATACATTTGTTCCATAGTCATCCTTATCTTCTGATAATTTATCAAATCTTTTACAGCCTTACAAGAAAGATGCTTGTAATTATTTAAGTTTTCTCTAAGCCAACTAATGCATTTAATTCCAATCTATAATCCATAAGAATGAAACCCTAAAAACAAAGTAGACTCTCAAAACTCCCAGACATTTTCTCATCTAACAGCATGGAGAGAAGTGGGAGACTGCCGCAGTGGTACTCGACCTCTAGAGAAAGCAATGTTAGTGTTTACGTATCTAACTAATGTAAGACATTTTTGCCCTTAAGGGCAATTTTGTCAATTTCTCCTATAGTAGACAGTTATTAATTGTAATTTGGTATTTAAATAAATTATCGGTTAAGTTATGTAATTTGATCTAGATAAAGATAATAAAGTGGCCCAATAAATTATCTAAATTAATGGGTTGAAGTCGAGGTGGAAAATGGATCCAGATTAGTGTGGACCTAGTCTAGATCGGCCTTGTGATGGGGAAGTCCGATATTGAAGCTGTATAAATAGGATAAATAGGTTATGGTCTCCTGCAGTTGCTCATATCAATCACAAGCATAAGGAATCTCTGACCTGTTAAAAGAGCTCGCGTTTTAAAAAAACTGTAGAAAGACCTAGCCCATGTCCCGGAGAGCAATTCTCGTGAAGACGGCGGTAGATTCGAGTTTGTTTCAGTATCGAAAAGCTCATTTGAAGTTTCAGAATCGAAAATCAGGTATTTCCTCATTTCTTTGTTTTTTGCCCTTTCGCGTTCGATCAGGAGTACGTGACTAAGGACCCGTCAGGTTTTACACGTGGTATCAAAGTGGTGGCATGATCGAGTGGTTAAAAACAGAGATTTTTCAGTTTTTCTCTCCATAAGGTTTTCAGAGAGTTAGCTTCCGTTTCTTGGTTTTTTCTTGCTTTTTATTACATGAAAGTACATATGTTTAGACTTAAGAAATGGGTTGAAAACGAGCTCGAGAAGTCAAAAAATATACTACGATTTTCAACAAAAGATGTGTCACCGTCGAGTGCGTATGTGCCACGCCCTCAAAGGTGAATAGTGCTGTGGGTGCGCAGCAGTGTCTGGTGTGTGCATCGACCAACACGTGGCCGCATAAGGGCCAAACACGTTCTTGAAGCGTGAGATGCACGCACCAACGTCGGTGCTCGCATCTTCCCATGACACGCGCTTGCATGTCACGTACCAAATGCGTCTCCTGAGAGGCTAACTCGGGCTGTGACGTTGTTGGCTGACGTCATGCTGACGTCAGCCGTATGGACGTTAGCTACAGTAACATTAAAAAAACACAAAATTTTAGATTTCTCGTAAGGGTACCCCGGGGTGTTTTGGGTCAGTTTCCAAGTCTGAGAAATTTATAAAGTGATTTTTCCATTTTTTGGATTCATTAAATTAGTAATAAATTAAAGTTTAACTCCAGAAAAAGGAATTAAGGTATTCCGAATCCGATTTCAAGTGAATTTTCATGCTTCGGACATTACGTGAGAGAGATACTTCAAATTGTCGTGTCTCGGTTCTTATATTCAGGGTTCAGGATTGGATGAGGCCAATTGGAAAAGGAACAAAGACATTTTGAAGCCATTTTTGAGTAAATTTTTCTATAACAAACTCACCATAAAGGAGATACATGGAATTCTTGTGTCTCGGGTGGCTGGTTCGGTATTAAGTAAGGCACGATAGTCACTCTACTGAGATTTTTCTTTTACGAAAGTCTCAAATGAAATTTTCAGAGAATGTCTTCAGCACGGGTGTGTGACAATGAGACTGTGCATTCGGATTTTGCATTTATTAAAGTCACATTGTCACATATAAAGAATGTGAGGATAACATAATGTTTTATCCCTTGTGGCAGTTGACTTTCTAGGATGCTGATAAAAATGTAGTCACCAAAGTGGCCTTTCAAGTTAGTATTTTAGATTGTTTTATTTACATGTTGAGGATGTCTCTGGCTTTATGTTTGGTTATTCTACCTAAAGGTGTTGGCCTTACATAACGTTTTAAGATTATTATAAAGGCATTAGATGGAGAAAAGTCATTGCTTTAACGATTTATTCACCCAAAGGTGGTAGTGTCGTGAGAGTTGATGGTTTGTACTCTGATCGCTTTTTATGTGAAAGTCTAATTGCATATATTATGTATTTAGCCCAAAGGTGTTTCATAATATGTTGTTTCATAATATGTGTGATCGGATTTTCAGGAAAGATGTTGTTTAATGGCTTTCAGTATCACTGTTATCCTATATTTGTGCTGATGTAATTAAAGTTACTAAAGAGTCACCTTTTCGGTCAATAAAATCAGTGTCACCATTAGAACCCTGACCGATTTTAATACAAAGAAGTAAACAGAGGATGTATTAAATGTTATGGAAATAGCTGAGGTTGATATGGCCATACAGAGACATAGGTCATCTCCACCTACATCCATGAGCTTGAAAGCTTATAAAGAAGCCTTTAAAGCCCAGGATCGGTCTGACAGATTATGTCTGATGATCATTAAGAGATCCATACCTAACCATTTGCATAGTGAACTTTCGGACATAGACATAGCATAGTAGTTTCTTGGAAATGTCTCTTAGAGGTACTCAGTCTCATCTAATGTTGAGACAAGTGCCTTAAATAAAGAATTATTCTCCATAAGGTGTACGGGAAAAGGGGGAAAGTAAGGAAAACATATCAAGAATGATTCATCTTCACAGTAGACTGAAGATCTTGCACATTCCTATTACTGATGTCTTTATAATTCACCAGACTCTGAATATGCTCCCTTCAGTAATCTGGTGATGACATATTATTAGTAAGATGAGGAATAAGACTTTAATGCTTTGATTTTTCATTGCATTGCTGAGGAGGATAAACTCAAGCTTATTACTTCTACAGTCCTTGAAGCAACTAAATGGAAGGCAAAGATGAAGCATACTAAGATTAAAGGTAGAAAGACTGAATCTTCTCCACATACTGATACTGGTTAATCTACTGCTGGTAAAGGTCCTAGGGATATAAAGAAACCAGCTGCATAAGGCCTAGAAGGAAAGATTGTGACTATCAGATATCTCCTTGGCTTGTCAATTTATGAATCTGATTTGCGATAGTCACATTAAGTATTTGGTGACTATATAGTGGAGTATCTGATCAAGGTACTTCCACGGTGCAAGAGTTCATATCCGGGATAAAGTCAAATAAAAAGAAGGGAGGAACTGATGGTTGACAATAATGAGGAAGTAGAAGTAATGTCTATAGGGGACGTATGTACTGAATCTTATAGCAAGGTTCATTTAGGTTTTTACATGACACATTTTATATATGATCTTTGGATCAATTTTGGACAAAGAAAGTTCACGTTTTGTATTTAATATTTCTGTTGTATAGTTATGTTTAATGCAAAACATAATGGTACAACTTTCTTATCATATGGTTTGTATAGAGTATGTCTTATCCCGAATTAGATATATGCTTTTTCATATCTTGCTAAACAAGTTATGAAATAAAGGACCCTGATGAATGAAAGGTCATATATAGTGTGACATAAAAGTATAAGCCACATTTTTAGAGCTAGGGTTGAGAAATTGATAAAGGAAAGCATTCTCTGAATTCTAGATTATGATGATCTGGAAACATGTGTTGACTATTGCAGGGGTAAGTTGACTAATAAGGATATTAAAGTCAACATATACTTTTGACTTGTTGAGTCTGATACATAAAGATATCAGAAGACCTTATACAGTTGCATTGTGCAATTCCAAAAATATTCTGACATTTCTTATGGTCATTCCCATTAAAGTTATGAGTTCTTACTTAAAGACTGAAGGTTGAGAACTAATAGGAAAATTCATTTAGAATGTCAGATCTGACCATGGAGGAGCATATCATGGCAAACATGGTGTTCCAAGACTTGAAAGAGTCTGGTTGCCAGATATATGGAACCAATTGGCATAGTGACTTGATTCACTATACCAGGTAGTCTTGAGCAAAATAGCGTGTTGTTGAAAAGCATAATCGCACCCTAAAGGACTTGAAAAAGTCAATGCAGAATAAGACTAATCTACCTAATAATCTAGAAGTGTGAAAACCTAGCCTTGCACACATTTATGTATAAGGCTACCCTATTGAGGTAGTATAATCCTTATAAAGAAAAATTGCATACTCATTGTGCTCATTGCTATTTAGTAAGTTATTGTGACCACTCTAAAGGCTACAGATCTTACTTGTAACACCCCATTCCCGCAAAACCCGAACCCGATATCGACAGTGATACCCGGATCCGTGCCCCGCGAGGGTGGC
>JANIIA010071198.1:0-10435 GCA_027478495.1 Erythroxylum alaternifolium
TGGGGCTAGGTTCACAGGTTAGGTAAAAACATGGCAAAGGGTTAATCACAAGTATTCACAAAGCATCAAGTAAAAGGAACACGCAAACTAAAATTCTGAGATAAACATGAATGAAAAGGACTACAACTACTCATTACTAACTAGTACCACTATTCTTTTTCTTTTTGTTCTTTTTCTGATTTTTTTCCTTTTCTTTCTTTTCTTTCTTTCTTTCTTTTCTTTTTTTCTTTCTTTTTTTTCATTTTTCTTTTCTTTTTTTTGATTTTTGATTTTTTTTTATTTTCGAATAATGCTAAGAACAAGGGAAAACAATAAAAACAAGAGAAAATACTAAATACATGAGTAGAAGTACCTATAAAAATATCTCAGAACACAATATAACACAAAAGTCCCAAATTACTCAATGCTTCATTCAACTTGTGATAGGGTAAGGCTAATGGGGTCTTTGGGCTTTAAAATGGGGTGATTGATTGAAGAAACAATGGTAAAGGCTCAAAAATGTTTGCAAAAGGAAAATAACTAGGTGGGTCAATTTTAAGCTAAGGGTGTAAAAACAAAGAAGGCCTTAGTCATTTCTATATCCCATGTGATCAAATAAATTCAAACCGGTTCCATGCAAGTTCTGAAGCCAACATGAATAGAGGAGCATCACTCAATTCAAACAAATAATATGACATAAAAATGATGTCATTTCGGCTCAAAGTTCGCTCACAGGTCGATGTTAAGAATTCACCTTAATTCCATGATTTACTTCCTCACTCCAATATCAGAATTTTTGACTAAGCCTATAAGATTAGCTATTGCAATCAATCAACATGTTCCATCTTAAAACTTACTTAGCCCCGATTAATTTCATGCATGTCCTCAATCTCATCCAAACTACTATGACCAAGCTTCATGGCTCAACATGCAAAACTATACACAAAAATCAACAAAAACAGCCACAGCAATCCAAAAATATTCACACAAAACCGAAATGTGCCACATCAAAAGTCTAAATTTCTCCCCCACACCTAAACCAACATTGTCCTCAATGTTAAAGAAGCATAAAAATAAATGAGAAAAGTTAAAGAAAGCTTCTCTGTTGGGAGGTATCGAAATCAAGGTGTTGGCGGATGAGGTGGTTGAAATCCTTCATACTCCCAATAGGCCATCAAATTGGTTTCCATGCGGTGCATGGACCTTTCTAGTCGGCTAAGGCGAGCATCTAATTCGGCATTTGGTTGTGAATGGGTAGTACGGGGAGGTTCGGCTGGTGGCGTCGGGCGTTGTCCCGTGGATGTTCTTGTCGTTGGGAAAGTAATTGGTCCGGGAGCGGTAAAAGCGATGTGGCCACGGCTGAGATCCACAATCCCCATCCTGCAAAGACAATCTAAATCCAACGGCTCTATACCACAAGCCACGGTCATATTAGTATTAGCAATATCTAAGACACCCAAATTAACTGCCATCTGTGTAATATAGGAACCCAGGATCAGTGGTTTAGACTTTTTGCGCAAAACATAATGAAATTGGTGCATAAACCAAAAACCCAAGTTGACTGGAATATGCTGATTCATACACCACAAGAAATAGAATTCAGCTTTTGATAAAGTGCCCGCAGCATCCTTTCGACCCGAAAAATTAAAGGCTAGCAACCTATGAATAATTCGAAAAATCGGGTTGCTAAGAAAAGAACTCTTAGACAAACTAGCATGGTAAGGGCGGGGGTCAACAGACCATTGACGCCATATTTTCGAAGCCTTAAAATCAGCATGAAAGTCACATTGAGAGTTAATAAATAATTCAGATTGAATATCAGCAGTAGATATAAATCCCAAGGCAACATTAAATTCAGCAATTGAACACGCAAATTCTTTGCCCATTAATCGAAATTCAGCAGCTTCTTCCGTATGTAAGTCAAAAGTCTTATCACAATTAAATTGAAATGTGGCGTAAAATTCCCTAGTTAGTTCTTCAAAAGCAGGGTACTGAATTTGAGCAAAAGCACTCCACGCAATAGGACCCAATAACTGTGTAAAAGAATCAACCATATGCAAAGCCTCAAGTGTGTCAGAATGTATCGACTTACATGGGTAAATTTTACGTTCACAGAGCTGTTGAAATTTGTCGGTGTCTTCAGGTAACTAGAATGAAGTACATCCCGCGGTGCTGGTGTTGTATCGAGTCTGGGACTCCACTGCCTTGCCGCTATGAGATCGGAGTCTGGTTCTAGGGGCAGGATGAGTGGGCGTCGGTTGTGTTGGAGGGGTGATCTGCGGTTCAATATTGGCACCCCTTCGTGCTTGTCATTTTGTCCTGGGCATTGTCGCAATCGGTGAAGAAAGACCTGCACACTCAAGAAGCAATAGTCATGAAAATACAGAAAAAGTGAACCAAATTAGGAATGGTGGTGTGGACCGAAATTGTCAGAACAAGGAGAATGGAGAGGTTAGCGTGGAATGGAGTTGAACGAAGGGGGTGAGATCTTGAATGACAATCGGGAAATGTAGGGAGGCAAGAAAAATCAACAGAGGGAGAGAATGAAGGGCTGGCGGTACGGAAAGAAATCTGGAAAATATGGGGCTGTGGAATGAAAACTAGGGTCGATGAGGGTTAGGCAGAAATTGACAACATGGGGGTTGAATGGAGGGAGAGATTTGGTGAAATCAAAGGGTCATGAAGGATGGTGTCGTGTGGGTAGGGAGGGAAAAATGGGGAAAGTGGGAAATTTTGGAGAATTAGGGTAATGTGTGAAAATTTGGTTCTTTTCTTTTTTTTCTTTTCTTCTTCATGACAATGATCAAATGATGTCGTCCTACATGACAATAAAAACATCTCGACCAAGTGATATCTAACTCAACGTTGGAACAAAATACAAAAAAAATGTCGAAAAATAAGAAACCTGACATAATTATGAACAACTAAAAATGAAAAGATGAAAAATGAAATGAAATCAAACCTTGGGTTGCCTCCCAAGAAGCACATTTGTTTAACGTCGTTAGCCCGACATAGACCCCATTCAATCCTAGGAAGGTTCATTCAAAGTATTAACTTCGATGGATTGGAGCTAAAATCCTTCGTACAATGGCTTCAAATGATGGCCTTTTACCTTGAAAATCTTTTTCATTTCCATACTTTGAATATCCACAGCACCGTACGGATAGATCTTTGTGATCATGAAAGGCCCAATCTACTTGGATCGCAATTTTCCTGTAAAAGGTTTCAAAGTCGAATTAAATAAAAGTACCTTTTGTCCGACTTTAAACTTCTTCTCGACAAGCTGCTTGTCGTGAAAAGCTTTAGTTTTGGCCTTGTATGTAACAGCGTTGTCAAAAGCATGGTTTCGTAGTTCTTCCAATTCCCGAATCTGCACCTTCCTTTATTGCCCAGTAGCATCAAAATTCATGTTACACTGCTTCACAGCCCAAAACGCTCGATGCTCAACTTCTACTAGCAGATGATAGGCCTTGCCATAAACAAGTCTGTAAGGAAACATATTTAATGGCATTTTGTAGGCAGTGCGGTAAGCCCAAAGAGCATCGTCCAAGTGCCAGCTCCAGTCTTTCCTGTTGAAATTCACAGTTTTCTCCAAAATACTCTTTACCTCTCGATTAGACAATTCTGCCAACCCATTGGTTTAAGGATGGTAGACCGTGGAGGTCCTGTGCACAACTCCATATTTCTTCAGCAATGCAGCAAACAATCTATTGCAAAAATGAGTCCCGCAATCACTAATGATTGCTTTCAGAGTACCGAACCTAACAAAGATATTAGTCTTCACAAAATCAACAACAACTTTAGAATCATTAGTTCGAGTGGCTTTTGCCTCTATCCATTTCGAAATATAATCGACAGCTAACAAAATATACTGAAAACCAAATTACGATGGAAAAGGGCCCATGAAATCAATCCCCCACACATCAAATATTTCACAAACAATAACCAAGGTTTGAGGCATTTCATTTCTTCGGCCTATGTTGCCAGTCATTTGGCACCTGTCACATGCTTTACAAAATGCATAAGAATCTCTAAAAATATCAGGCTAGTAGAAACCATATTCAAGCACTTTCCTAGCTGTCCTATTAGGGCTGAAATGGCCATCACAAGCAGATGCATGACAAAATTGCAATATGGAAGAAATCTTAGATTTAGGTACGCACCTTCGCATAATTTCGTCAGAACACATTTTTCATAAATATGGATCATCCCAAATGTAATACCTAGCATAATTCTTCAATTTATGGCACTGGACAAATGTGATACCATCTGGGTATCCATTTTGGGTGACAAAATTGACCAAATTTGCATACCATGAGTTTCGACATGGCCATATTGAAGTCATCACGAATAGCTGTTCATCAGGAAACTCCTCAGTAATGACCAGATCATCTTCAGAAGTTTTGTTTAGCCTACTCAAGTGATCTACAACCAAGTTTTCTGCTCCTTTTTTATCTCTGACCTTAATGCCAAATTCTTGCAGCAAAAGAACCTATCAGATAAGTCTTGGCTTCGCATCCTTTTTGCTCATCAAGTACTGAAGAGCGGCATGATCTGAATATACTATCACCTTCGTACCAAGCAAGTATGATCGGAATTTCTCTAATGCGAAGACCATAGCAAACATCTCCTTCTCAGTGGTTAAATAGTTTTGTTGAGTACTATCCAACGTCTTTGATGCATAATAGATTACATGAGGGTCACGACCTACCCTATGCCCAAAAACTGCTCCTATAGCGTAGTTACTGGCATCGTACATGAGCTCAAAAGGGAGGTTCCAATCCGGTGGTTTGATGATAGGTGCAGTAACCATCTTTTCCTTCAAAATATCAAACGCCTTTTTGCAATCTTCAATGAATTCAAACGGCATATCTTTCTGTAGAAGGTTGCTCATTGGATGAGCTATCTTCGAAAAATCTTTGATGAACTGCCTGTAAAAACTTGCATGACCAAGAAAAGACGTACTTCTTGCACATTTACAAGGTAAGGCAGCAAGCTAATCACATCAATTTTTGATCTATCCACTTCAATGCCCCTAGACGAAACTATATGTCCTAATATGATGCCTTGATCAACCATAAAATGACACTTTTCATAATTAAGCACGAGATTTTTTTCAATGCATCTTTTTAACACTTTCCTTAAATTTTCTAAACAAGATGTAAAGGAATCTTCGTACACAGTAAAGTCATCCATGAAAACTTTAATAATTTCCTCTACATAGTTAGAAAAGATACTTACCATACATCTCTGAAATGTCGCCAGAGCGTTGTAAAGACCAAATGGCAAGCATTTGTAAGAAAAAGTGCCAAACAGACAAGTAAACGTCGTCTTTTCCTGATCTTCAGGCACTACATGAATCTGGTGAAAGCCTGAATAACCATCTAAACAACAATAATAAGAACGACCTGTAAGTCTCTCAAGCATCTGATCAATAAACGGTAAGGGAAAACGATCTTTACAGGTAGCAGCATTTAACTTTCTGTAATACAAGCTACACATTTTGAACTCTAGTGGGTATTAATTCACCTTTTTCATTTTCAACAACAGTAATGCTAGTTTTCTTAAGAACTACCTGTGTTGGACTTACCCACTTGCTATCTAAGATAGCATAGATCACGTCTGCAGCCAATAATTTCAGTATCTCTTTTTTTATAACCTACATCATTAGTGGATTCAATCGACGCTAAGGTTGCCTGCTGGGTTTGCAATTATCCTCCAACAAAATTCAATGCATGCAGATGGTAGGGCTGATTCCTTTGATATCTACAATCGACCATCCAATAGCTTTTTTATTCTCCCTAAAGACACAGATAAGCTTCTCCTCCTCAAAATCGCTCAACTGATTGTAAACAATCACAAGTAATGTTTCGGCCTCCCTCAAGAAGATATACTTGAGGTGTGCAGGCAATGCTTTAAGCTCCAATGTTGGCGGCTGAAGAATGGAGGGAAGTAATTTGTTGTCGTTAATCGTTAGTGGCTGCAGTAGCATTCTGGACGTAGCTTGTAACACCTGCAAATCATGTACTGCATGGACTATACCTCTCGGAACTACCCATTCAGTCTTAATTTCTGATAGCTTCGTAGGAGTAATGTTATCAGTTATCGGGATATCGTTCGAGCATTCCAACAGCAAAACTGATATCTAGCCGAGTGCATGTTTGAGCATACATTAAGCTCCCAACTACTGATGCATAAGGAATAGACTCCATTTCCTTACGTTCCAAATCGTTTTGTGGACATTGCATTTGACTAAATTTGTCCCCTTTCTGAATTTGAACTATCCTTGTGGAACACTTTTCCATTTTAAATCTTTCCAATACTTTCTCGATATAACCTTTCTGAGACAATCCTAACAATCCTTGTGATCTATCACGGAATAATTCAATTCCTATCACATAGGATGCCTTACCCATATCTTTAATTTCGTAATTATTAGAGAGAAAATTCTTTACATCATGTATCAAAACCATATTATTAGCAGCAAGAAGGATATCGTCAACATATAGAGCTAATATAATGAACTTGTTCCCACTGATTTTCATATAGATACATCGATCAATAGTGTTCTCTACAAAATTGTAAGACATAATGGTATCATTAAACTTAAGATATCATTGTCGGGAAGCCTGTTTCAGTCTATATATTGACTTTTTAAAATTTACACACTAACTTGTCCTTTCCTGTGGTTTTAAAACCTTCTGGTTAATCCATGTACACTTCTTCTTCCAAGTCACCATTTAAAAAAGCGGTCTTTACATCAATTTGGTGAAGCTTTAAATCATAATGAGCCACTAGGGCCATAACAATTCTTAAAGAGTCCTTTTTGAAATTGAAGAGAAGGTCTCTTGGTAGTCAATGCCATCCTTTTGAGTATAACCTTTGGCAACAAGTCAAGCTTTATATCTTTCAATGTTGCCTTGTGAGTCTCGTTTGGTCTTAAAGACTCATTTACAACCCACTTGCTTTGTACCTTCTGGTAGCTTAACTAATTCCCAGACTTCGTTGTCATCCATTGATTTCAACTCTTCTTTCATGGCATTGAACCATTTTTCAGAATTGTTACATTCCATGACTTGTTTGAACGAGACTGGATCCTTATCAATGCTCAAGTCACATTCATGTTTAAGTGAGTAAACTTTATAGTCACTTGAAATAGTTGGTCTTCTCTGCCTTACAGACCTTCGTAATGCTACTTCTTGTAGCATCACTTGATCATTTGTAACTTGAACATCATTAGCTGGTTCTTCATTAATATGTTCAATTTGTGGAATTGGAACATTAATTGTTGTTTGGTATGTTGCGTATCTGTAATGCAACAAGAGGAATAACAACCGGTGGTATCACGTTTGATGTAGTAGTTTCTACTCAACTAAAAGTAGTTTCCACTTAACTCCCGTGAATATCCACTTATCGCGGTTCTCCACTCTCACTGATTTGACCATTTTCAATGAACCGAGCATTACCAGGCTCAACTATTCTCGTACTATAGTTAGGACAGTAAAATTCGTACCCCTTTGAATTTTCAAGATAGTCGATAAAATAACCACTAACAGTTCTCGCATCAAGCTTCTTTTCATATAAATTATACAACCTTACTTTCGCAGGATAACCCCAAATGTGAAGGTGTCGTAAACTAGGCTTCCTTCCTCTCCACAGTTCACAAGGTGTCTTAGGAACTATTTTACTAGGAATCCTATTAAGCAGATACACAACGGTATTTAATACATACATTCACAATGATAATGGTACAGTATTATAACGTAATATACTCCTAACCATATCTATAAGAGTACGATTCCGCCTTTCAGTTACACCATTTTGTTGCGGTGTACTAGACATTATAATACTGTACCACATAAGCCTTGACTTGCAAGAAACTTTGCAAATAGGCCTAGACATTGTCAACTTTCATCAAATTTTCCATAATATTTGCCACCTCTATCGAACCTCACTATCTTTAATTTTTTATCTAACTACCTTTCTACCTTATTAACGACCACCTCTAGGATGTCCACAGACTGAGATTTTTTATACATCAGATAAATATAACCATATTGTGAGAAGTCATTAATAAAGGTAATGAAATATTTTTTATTGACCAAAAAAGGAACGTCAAAAGGACCACAGATGTCAATGTGTATTAATTCAAGTAATTCGTTACTTTTTGTGGCTGGATGCTTTAATATATGTTTGGTCTGCTTGCTTTTAATGCAATCCACACATATATCCCAGTCAGCAAAATCCAATGGAGGTAAGATTTAATTTTTCACTAACCTCTATACCTTTTCCTTAGATTTATGACCTAATCTTTTATGCCACAAAAAAACAGAACATTCATTTTGTGCATTAAGTTTGCTTCCTATAATATGGTCATCGTGAAATAGAGATTCAACAAAATCAACATCAAGATTGAAACGATATAAACAATAAATTAAAGTACCAGAACCATAATAGTACTTGTGTTTCCAAAATGAAAAAATACCGTTTCCAATCTTAAATTGAAATTCTATGTCGTCCAACTTTGAAATAGAAACTAAATTCCTAGCATATTTAGGAACATAAAGACACTTTTCTAGATCCAGGTAACACCTAGTGTCCAAGATTAATCTGTACGTCCCAATGCCCTCTATCCATACCTTTATTATGTTTCCCCATATATAAGAACTTTTCAGTTCCGTTTATGGTTTGGATTGAAAGAAATCCCTGTTTAACATGTGACACATGAGTAGTTGCACCATAATCTAACCACCAGGTATTCTTAGGCACTTCAGTAAGATTTGATTCAAAACATACTGAGACATAGTATGTACCTTTCTTTTCAAACTAAACCTTTCTTTTAGGGCAATCCTTTTTGAAGTGACCAGGCTTCTTGTAGAAGTGGCACCTCTTTTCTTTATAGATTCAGCCCTCATTAACTTTGTTGAAAGCTTTGTCCTTATCTTTATCTTTCTTTCCTGGTTTGTTCTTGTTGCTACTAGCTCCTTGATGAAATGTGAGATGAAATGAGTGCTCCTTCATTTTCTTCAGTCTCCCTTCTAATATGTGTTTAATTGTTGATACATTTAATCATTTACACTTAGAAATTAATGATACGAAAATGCTTAAGATACTCACTTTATTTCATATATGATTTTAGGTATAATTTGGAAGCAAAGAAATTAAAGTGAGTTAAAAGTACTACATTTGGGCCATTTTTTGAAGATTAATTTTCACTTATCTTCATGGAGCAAGAAGAATAAATAAAAAGAAAAGAAGAAAATTAAAAGAAAAAATGAAAATAACGTGAGCTGCATGGATTATGCATGCAATTTCATTAATTAACAGTGGAATTAAATGAGGCAAAATGATAGCGATGGAAGTAGATGAAGGCAGCGGAAAGAAAGAAGTCTATGACCAAAACGACAACACAGATAGGAAGCCAATAGACCAAGACGTCCAACTTCTGCATTTCATGTAGACGTAGGCAGCGTTTTGCTAAAAATGTACAGAAGGCATGCTTAGGTTTTAAAGTTGGGTAAATAGTAACGGTGGACAAAAAACCACAACATTAAATTGTCCCATCAATAGAACAGTGGACAGAGAAGAGAGGGTGGCGATAGAGAAAACATAAAAGAGGGCGACAGAAACAAAGAGTAGCATGAAAGAAGAGAGTGAATAGGAGAGTGGACCAAAAACTACCATCCTTAATTGTCCCATCGGTGAATATTTGCTAGGAAGAGTTTGTGGCAGTGAAGATAGCTAGTAGGGATTTTGGTTGGAGGTATTTTTATGGGGCCGAAGCATTTTTCTTGGAATAGATTCATGAAAGGCTAAGATTTTGATACCAGTTCCAAGGTAATATCGATGTTGACGACCTGGGTTAAGCATTTTTTTATTGTTTCGTTGCTTCTTTCTCTCATTAGGAATTGATTATGTTATCTTATGTGGATTGATTAGGTATTTAAATGATGATGATTTTAATGCTTTATTGAATCTTTTTCATGAAAATTCATTGCTAGAATCGAATACAATATGTAATCATTGTATTCCCGATTCATATGTGGCAACTAATGGTTCCGAATCATTAGAGATAACATAAAATAGGTTAAATAATCGGAGCTTATGTGATTATTGCCTAGATTAGTCTATTTTTCTGATTCATAATGCAATTGTCCAAATAAACTTAGATAGCTTATTCTAAGTTTCCTGATAGCTAGGGTTAATTAATAAGTGCTTCACGATTAACTAGGATCTAAGGAAAAATTGGGATTAACAGAGCTTGTTGTTAATCTACGATCGATAATTGCTAAGAGAGATAAAACAAGAACAAATCAATGAATTATACTTAATTAGGGTGTAGGTCGAGATTGAACCAAAGAACTGAATCCCTACTAAATTCTCCAATTTTATCATTTTTTGCATGTTTTCTTTAATTTGTTTTTATTAGTTATTTTTATTTTATTTTCTTACTCCA
>JANIIA010071229.1:0-10435 GCA_027478495.1 Erythroxylum alaternifolium
CCGAGGGGTTTTCAGCCATTGCTATGGCTGCACTTGAATCACAATAGATAGTCACACTTAAACACAACTGTAATCCCTTGATGTTAAGGTGACCGTAATGTTGATGCCACAACTTGTTTTCCATAAGAGCTTTGCTCACCAGCATTGTTTTTGTTTCTTTAGAAAAATCAAGTGCATACATTCTGTTAGAGGACATATGAGCATAAGCAAGTACTTTACTAGTGGTTTTATTTTCACCATGCATTTTCCATCGTTAAAAACTACTGAGTAACTAAACTCGATGATAAGTGGGAATTATAAGATATTTTACATCCCTATTTGATATTGTTTTAAATCATTTATATAGCACATTTGGGAGAATAATGTTGTATTTTATTGTTAATAACTCAAACATGTTTAGTCTCATATTTTATCTAAAAAGGGATTAAATTATATTAACTATTTTTTTAAGTTTGATGCAGCTTAAAGAAGAAAATAAACAGGATATCCCAGAGGAATGAAATGAAAACACAACAACCTAGAGCCAAACACAAATACATAGCAGGTGGGAGAAAAAGGAATCAAAATTACAGTGGCCAAGGAGAAAAAAATGCCAGCAGATGAATAGTAACCTACAAATAATCAACAAGAGTAGAAAACGAATAAGTAGTCAAACAAAAAGGGAGTATTTTGAGTAGATTAACACCTTTTGAAGGTGGGTCAAAGCTAGGATCTATACGAGGAGTGTCAAGAGTGTTTATAGAGTCGAATCTCACCTGTTTCAATCTGGTTCGTAACTGCCAGAGGGAGAAATTCTAGACCTTATGGCTAGTCCGAGGTTTGTGAAGGCAAAACAATTGAATGAGTTTTTCAAAAATCCTTCTCTTTTTGTTTTCTAGTTTCCTATGCTTTATTTATTATTAATTGTTGAATTCTAGTTTATTTATGTTGTTTTGATTATATGGGATATTATTTTAATTCAATTGATTATCGAGTGAACTTAACACTTATGCAATTGTTAGAAGTTTGAAGTCAACTTTCGGTTGTTGATTGTGTTTCTTTGTGCTTGGTGTATTGAGATGGTTCAATTTCTAAGAGTAAAAAGGAATAAGTAGAAACTAGCTAATTGGTTTTCTACAATTAATTTGTTAAATGTCTCAGATTTTCTTGAATATGTCAAAATCAAATGGCTAAACTAAAATTAAAAACTTGCTTGTTCACTTGTAAATATTATGTTAGATTTATATTTTATTTCTTTGATTCCTAGATTTAATTTTATTCATTTTAGACATCAAACACCCCCTTTTTTATTTACTTATTAGCTTAGCGTAATTTATAGGTTTTCATGATTATAATTGTTTTAGTTTTTGGATTTTTATTTATATTTCTATGTAAAGTTAGTTATATGAACTTAACTTAATGTATTGTGCTCCAAATAACCATGTATTATAAAATTGGATTTTATTTTTGTTCTAAGAATGTATTATAAGTTTATTTTCTTGCTTTTTAATGTTGTATCTTATTTTGTATGGATTAAAGAAGATATTGTGTGTTTATATTTTGTTTTGGAATTACTTTCATATGAGAAAAATTATTAGGATGTAATCATTCCTTTTTAAAATATTGTTATTAATAAACTAGATTAGTAAATTAACATTCCTTATAAGAGCGACTCTTATTTTCCCTATACTACATTGTTTAATAAAGTGTTTAATAAATTGAAAGTAAATAAGGATTTAATTTGTATATGCCTAATGACACGTATCACTCGATCAATTGACACTCGCTCAATAGATTATGTGCCAAATAAGGAGTATAATGTACATTTTTAATGAACTTTTTTTGCTTACCTACAAGGATTTTAGCAGTTCCTCAACCTTTTATTCTTAGCTACTTGTTATCTCTAAGTAGCACTTATGACTTGACAGTCTCATCTAACTCTTTAAACTTTGATCGATCCCTAGTCATATAGTAAAAATCATCTGCTATCTATGTACCAAATCTCGTTCATTTCCTCCTTTGCTTCAGTGAAATTCATGAACAGGAAGTTGTTGTCTTCTTCCTCAACATATTTTGCTTCTTCTAGTTTAAACTAATAAAAATCGTCTTTATGTCCATATTTTTTGTAGTATGAACATTTAAGTGCATTGTTTTTACCAAAACCTTTTCCTTAATAGCTTCGTTAGCCTCTACCTTATCTCTGTTGCATTTAGGAGTTAGGATCCCCTTAGTTTGGAAGGCTCTTTCTTCCTTCTTCACAATAGATTTGTTGATTCTTGCTTCATAAGCTTGAAGAGACCCCATCAACTCGTCAAAAGAAACCTAAGACAAGTCCTTTGATTCTTTAATTACTACTATTACGTGATCAGACTTGATTGACAAACTTCTTAAAACCTTATTAACCAAAGTCTCATATGAAGTTTGGTCTTTATAAGACCTCATTTGGCTCACTACCGAGGAGACTCTTACCAAGAAATCCTAAACATATTCATTACCTTTATGGAGGATGTTTCAAACTCACATCTAACTGACTGTAACTTAATGATAATTACTTTTGACGAGCCTTGATATTCAACTTTGAGAGTGTTCGTGCTTGTTTAGCTATGGTAGTTGCAGCTATCTTGAAAAAATTGACTCGTCCATTACTTGTTGGTTGAAAAAAAGTTCTTTTGCATCTCGCTTCTAGTGTTCATTATTATGGGTCTCATCGTCTATGACCTTCTCATACCCTGGTTCGATATAGTCCTAGAGTTCCTAATATTTAACTAGGATTTTCATTTTGATCCTCCAAAATTTGTACAAATCCTAAACAAGAAGATCTATGGCTGAGAGAGATTGACAACATGACTCATATTGGTAGCAATCCTTGCGTTCTAAATTGATGAGAAGTAAACACAAAATATAGCCCAGTTTAGAAGAAACCTTAATCTGATAGCAATTGTGTTGGGATTTTGGTAGAGCAAGAAAGCAAATATTAGGAAGAATTCACTTTGTTAATCGTATTGTCGAGAATGAGACTAGCCTCTTTTAATAGGAAATACAAAGAAATGATAACTTGAAGAAAAAGAAAGTTTATATAAACTCTCAACTACTTAACTAAGTCTAAAGACATCAAAGCTGCGAGAATATTTATTCTAACTAACTAGAAAACTAAAAACACATGATAATTAGTTAACTCTAATACCATTATGATACTAATGTTGCTACAAATAGTATGTAGGTTATAGAAAGTGGTTGTTCTAATCATATAACAAATATTAAGGGGTTATTTAAGGAGCTAAATGAAACTTAAAAGATGAAAGTTAAGCTTGGAGATGATAAAGAAATTCAAGTTGAAGGAAAGGGGATTGTGGGAATCAAAACCACCTAAGGCATAGTGAAACTTCTATGTAATGTGTAATTTGTTCTTAGTCTGGCCTATAATTTATTAAGAATTAGACAATTAATGAATAATGTATATTCAATTTTATTTGATAATGAAGCATGTATTATTAAAGACAACTAAACAAGTCAACCGATGGTTAGTGTTCAAATGACCAAAGACAAAATCTTTCCACTTGAAGTGTTAATTGTGGAAAATTTTGGTTAGTTTTTAGTAAACATGAAAGCTCCAAACCGTGGCATTTACAATATGGACATCACAATATCAAAGGGTTAAGGTTGTTAAGTCAAAAAGAGATGGTTCAGGAACTACCAAAAATTGACAAATTAGACATGTTTGAAGGGTTCATATAGAGGAAACAAATAAAGAATTCATTTCTCACTGGGAAAACTTAAAGGGCATCCACTTACCTTGAGCTAGTTCTTATAGATTTGTGGGGACCTATGCATAATAAATTATTAGGTGAAAGTTGATAGTTCTTACTTTTTATTGATGATTTCATATTGAATAAATTAGGTGTATTTTTTCAAAGTTAAATCACAAGCTTTTGAATGCTTCAAAAAATTCAAGGCTTTAGTTGAGAAGAAAAGTGGTTGATTCATAAAAACAATACATATAAACAGAGGATGAAATTTTCTTATTGAATTAGTCTAGTCATTTTTGTGGAACACAAGGCTTCCATAGAGAAATTACAACATCCTACACTGTGAATAAAATAGTGCAATGCAAAGAAAGAATCACATAGTGGTTGAAATGGTAAGGAGCTTGTTGAAAAGGAAAGACCTTTTAAACCAATTATAGGAAGTAGTACCTATTGAAGTGAACTTGCTTAATCTTCCCTTTAATATTGAACCAAACACTATTTGAAGCTTGGAGTCCCTTATTAAGCCATATAAAAAATTTTAATTGTATTGTTAATGCTTTGTTTAACTCTTAAAATGAAAAAAACGATAAAAAATCTTTAAAATATATTTTTATTGGTTATCATTATAAGTCCAGAGCATATAGATTATATAACTCTTTTAGTAGTAATTAAGATAATTACTAGTAGAAATATAGTGTTTAATAAGGGAGCAAGCTGGAATTAGAGCAACAATATTGAAACAAAGCTTAAAGTCTAGTTGGAAGTTATGGCACCTACAAATACAACTCCTTTAATGTATGGTGGCAGTAGTCTAGCAATTACACCAAACACAAAATCAAGAAACAATAGCTAAGATAAGTCATTAGAAGAATCACTTCTAAGGAAGTTCAGATCTTTGAGAGAAATTTAGGAATCATACTTCTTTTCTCATCTTATGTCAAATCTTATCACTTGTAATGAAAATGAATAAGTGGAGGAAAGGCAAAATGCAATGAAGTAGGAACTTTCAGAAATTCATAGAAATAGACGGTGGAAACTAACTAATCTACCTGAAGGAAAAAGCACAATTGGCTTGAAATTGATAATTTAAACTAAGGACCATACAGAAGGAATTGTTCAAAAGCACTAGGTTCGTTTAGTTGCAAAGATATATTCACAGCTATAAATTGTTAATTTTGAAAAAACATTTTTCCTAATTGTAAGGTTTGAAAAAGTGAGAACATTCTTTGCATTGGTTATATAGTTAAGGTGGCACTTTATCAATTTGATATGAAGTTTGCATTATGATAATTGTTTATTAGTCTATGCTTTTCTAAGTAATTGGCATGTGTAATCTTGCATAATTGTTTATTACTGTTTAGGATTCATTTTGTATGTTTTCATTTAGTTTGATTTCCATTGTTGTTCTTTTATGTTTGACGTTAATTTAGGGTAAGAATTGACTATTTTTATATAGGAAGGAAGATGGAGTAACTTGTATATTGAGCTAGAGATCAAAGAGGAAAGGAAAAGAGGAGTCAATCTGTTGGAAATTCCTACAATCATGGGAATCATGTCAATTCCCACGATCGTGAGAATTATAATCTAAGTCATTATGCGGGGCTTAAACTTAAGATTTTTAGACTATTAAAGCATAATCAAACCTCCATCATCAAGGAGAGGCAAAACCCTTATGTAGAAACACCATCCTTAAGTGAAGAACATAAGTTTGGAGCCTTGAGGAAGGATTGAAGTCAAGGATTATCATTAACATTGGGGAAAATAGCACATCAACATCAAAATTCTAGATTTTGGCAAAGAAGAGAAGAAGTTCCTTTTATCCAATTTTCTATGTTTTTGTTTCTTCTAATCATTACCAGATAGATTATTTGTGTGTTGATGATGTTATTGTGACCAAGATTGACTAATTTAGTTTAGGGATTGCTTTTGAACTATTTTGTTGGAACTCCTATTTTATTGAATTGAATGAAAGTATCTTTGATGATTGTTGATTTTATTTGTTATCTTGCAACAAATCGAGATAGTGAGTAAGATTAATTATGTACAACGAGAGTTGGTAGCCTATAGACGTACAATCATCACATCAATTGATTTGTTAGAAGAGAGATCTCGATGAATTCAATTGATTACATACAGGATAGTTTAATAACTAGTTGAATCAGTGGAGTCATTAGGTAGGTCGAGAGATCGTTCAATTGATTCCCGCTAATTCGATTAGGGACAATTAATTATACCTTGAGAGAGGGTAATTAATACATTTGAAAATCTTAGGTGAGACACAATTCGATTAATAAAATAGGAGGGAGACAAAATAAGGAAAAAAGTAATTTGTAGACTTTAGATTCTTGAATTTCGATTTTTCTGCACTTTGGTATTGTCTATTGCTTTGTTTTAGTCTTTTAATTTTATTTTAATTTTCCAGATTATTTGCATTAAGCAATTTCATTTCTTAAACAAATCTTTGTTTGAATTAAGTGGTGTCTGGGTATCAATTCCTGTGAGATCGATATCCGCTTTCTAACTAAAAGTCACAATTCGTACACTTGCAGTTTTGAACGTAAAATGAGTAGATAGTTTTAACATCAACAAGTTTTTGGTGCCGTTGTCGGGGATTGATTGTTTAGCATCTTGTTTAATTCATATTACTTTGATTTAAAAATTTTGATACTTTTCATTATGTAATTGTAGGTGTATGAACACAAGGAGCACGCAAAGAGCTAAAGAAGTTAGTGAAGATAAATTTCTCGACATCAAGAGACATAAAAGAGAATTAAGAAGGGCAAAGTGTCTAAACTTTTCATATCAAGATATGGCTGAAGAAGGAGAGCAAAGAGGACTAAAGAGGACTCTGATGGATTTCATGAGGCCAGGATTTAGTCCTTAAGGAGTGGCAAGACCGGTGGTTCAAGCGAACAATTTTTAGATAAAGTCGGCGCTCTTCAACATTTAACAAAATAGTGTGCAGTTTTACAGGCTATCCAATATGGATCTAAATGCCCACATCGCAAATTTTCTAGAGATCTGCGACACATTCCGATTCAATGGAATGTTTGACGATGTGGTGAACTTGAGACTGTTTTCTTTTATGTTAAAAGATAGTGCTAAAGCATGGTATAACTTACTAAATTCAGGCCAGATTACGACTTGAGAGCAAATTGCCTAAGCATTCCTCGCCAAGTATTTCCCGTTAACAAAGATGATGAGGATTATCAAGGATATTAAAAATTTCCATTAGAACGATGGGGAATTTCTCTATGAAGCTTGGGAGAGATTTAAAGAACTTCAGAGAAGCTATCCCTATTATAACCTGCCGAAAGAGTTCCTGCTTCAGACGTTCTACAATGGAGTGAATTTGAGCACAAGAGAAACCATCAATACAGTACCTAGAGGTTCATTAATGAGGAAGATGGTGGAAGCAGCTCATGATCTCTTAGAATGGCGAGTAATAGCTACATATGGTCGAGCGAGAGAAGCAAATAGGGGCAGAAGGAACAAAAAGGTATGATACTCATTGACTCTATTATTGCCTTGTAGGCTTAGATCACGACTCTTACGAAGTAGTTGAATAACATGTAAAGAGCATCCTCCTCTATAGTGAAGGCGATGCAAGTTCAATATGAGCTGTGTGGGCAGAACAACCATGGCTCAATGGAGTGTTTCCTATTGGGAGCCGGTGGTACTGAACAGGCAAGTTACATGGGCCGGCCACAATGAGGTAATAACCCATACTCTAATACTTATAATCCAGGATGGAAAAACTGTCCAAATGTTTCTTGGAGTAATAACAATGCAAGTGGCCAACCAAAACCACAAGGACCTCCAGGATTACAACAAGATTGAATTGGAGTGATGGAGAGTAAGTTGGACAAGTTTATGGAGTTGTTTGATTCCAAACTGGCAGTTCAAGAAGAGAATCATAAGAGGATCTTTGTAAGCTAGGAGGAGAGTCAAAAGAGGATGGAGGAAAAATTTTAGCAGATCATGAAGAACCATGCCTCATCGATCCATAACCTGGAGGTTCAGGTAAGTCAACTTACTAATGCTTTATTTTCTCGAAGTGCAAGTAGCTTATCGAGCAATATTGAGGTCATTCCAAGGGAGCAACCCAAAGCTATTACGCCTTGAAGTGGTAAGCAGATGGAAGAGCCAAGTACAAAAAGGGATAACCAAGAAAAAGAGAAAGGTAAGGAGATACAAAAAGAAAAGGAAGAAGGAAGATCGTATGTATAACCACCACTGTACAAGCCCAAACTCCTATATCCACAGAGAATAAAACAACATCAGGTGGACACTCAAATTTTCAAATTTTTGGAGAAACTGACGAAGTTACAGATTAATTTGTCATTGGTGGAAGTTTTGGAGTGCATGCCTAAGTATGAGAAGTTTTTAAATGATATACTCATACACAAATGTACTTGGGAAGATAATCAGATGGTAACATTGATAAAAAATTGTAGTTCGATCATATCAAGCCAAATGCCTTCAAAATTGAAAGATCCAGGGAGTTTCACTATTCCATGTGTTATTAGTCATTTTGAATTTTCTAAATATTTATGCGATTTAGGTGTAAGTATTAATTTGATTCCTTTGTCTACTTTCAGGAAACTAAGACTAGGAGAGGTCAAGCCAACATCTATATTGATTCAACTTGCAGATCAATCCATAAAAAGGCCATTTGGAGTTTTGGAAGACGTATTGGTAAAAGTGGACAAATTTATAATTCCTGTTGACTTTGTTGTGTTGGATTTTAAAGATGATAAGCATTGTCCATTGATCTTGGGTTGGCCCTTTATAAATACTAGTAGGGCATTAGTTGATGTGCATGAGGGAAAACTTGTGCCGAGAGTTGGTGATGAATAGGTTGAGTTTAATATGAAAAAATATTTGAAGAAATCGATGGATGGAAATGTGTGTATGAAAATCCTTGTTGAAGGAGATTAAAGGAGTCGATGAAGTGAATGAAGTACATAAAGATGAACGTGTTAAGGAAGAGGAATTATACGAGGAAGTTGAGTTAGAAAGATTAGAGAGAACCGGTACACCTACACTGTAGCCCCCCACTCCCGCCTGACATGTACATATATGCCCATTAGACGTCCGTGCACGAGCCTGACAAAAATTGCACTCTAACTATATCACTTTCACATATCGTATGGTTATAGCATAAATATCACAATGTCTAAACTCAAAAATTCTTCATTTCATTTCATAAACCATGATTTACAATTTAGCATTACTACAACATCCATATTTATACAATATTGATAACCCATCAAAGTTTACAGCTCTGGCTATAGAACATGCTACATACATGAGTAAAATTTACAAAAATTTAAGTAAATCCTTTAACCTTTGAGTCATGTCTTCTACTAAAACGCTGTACTAGATTCCTTCTAAACGGTCTTAAAAGCTAAGTCGTCACTTTCGAACCTAAAAAAGCCAACGTTACATTTTGATTGAGCTTTATGAACTCAGTTGAGTATCCATCCTTGATGGTTCACTCATATAAGACATATCACAACAATTCACACATTCGTATAATTCATATAATTAACATAATTCACATTTATTAACATATAGCATCACAACATACTTTAATCATAAACTTTCGCATTTTTCGATCAATTCGATTCCACATATCAATTGCAATCATTTAAATAATGTAATTCATATATATATGCAATGTTCATAAGACTCACATTCATTTATTTTGTTGTTGTGACCGAGTGCCTTTTTCACTGTCCCGTATCCGTAGTAGATACTGGGCTCATTTATACTACCCTTATCCATTGGGGATATAGGGCTCATTTTACATAGTGAGCCATAGGCTCTTACCACAGTCTGAGCTTTAAGCTCTTTTTCACTGGCGACTCTAGTCATAACTACCTTTGTCTTTCATGCATTCATGTAATGAAACGCACTATGCGTATTCATTCATTAAGCTAATTCAGTCACATTCACATTTTTTCCCATTCACATTTTTCATTAGACTTTTAGTCCGCAATCAACATTTAAGTTGAGAAACAAGTAGTCAATCACATTCACATTCAAGTAGCACTTCTAATATTTTATTCATGCATCAAACACCTCAGACATTGAATGTCTAGAAATTAGTACATACCCATCAAATAACAATTCAATACATAATTTAATAAACAAACAATCATATTGAGACCATTTTAGGTTATTCACAGTTTGCTCCAGATAGCTTATTGCCTCGACGTCTCAGTAATGTCCTCTATATCATACAACACACATTTACACACATTACAACCTTGCACAATTGTATAAGTACTCATTTATGAACATATGTATATATGGATTATGTACAATGCATGTTCAATGACAATCTTGGGTACACTTCCTTAATACGTTTCTCAAAATCAATTAACATCGTCTTTCAATCATTCTTTAATACATAATACACCTTCCTTACTTTATTCGCTTCCTTCATCATCCACTAGGCTCATTCATGATCCCATTCAAGCCTAATTACATCATAAGAAAGTATTGATAAGTCAATAATTTATCTATGTACATGAATTGGGAAAATAAGCATAACTTTCATTTTGAATGTCATATTAAGGTCATTTACGTACAGTTTCGAAGAGGACTTCGAGTTCTACAACTTCCATGAAGACCCCGAAGAATCTAAAGGGTCAAAATTGCAAATTTCTATAGGTGTCCTGAGAATGTCCACCCAGCAAACA
>JANIIA010071250.1:0-10432 GCA_027478495.1 Erythroxylum alaternifolium
ATATTAAAAAAAGTTAATATATAACATTTTAAAAATGTTACAAATAACTAATTTATAGCATTTATAAAATGTAATATAAACGCATTTATAGCTATCAATAAATGTCATATTAAACTCGACAATAACATGTCCGAACTGTTACTAAAGCATCATATCTTTAGTAACATGGGCTGTCATAGCATACTTATTAATGTTACCATTCATATTTAATAGCACTTATCACCTATTACTGTATGTCGTTTTTGTTGTAGTGGAATTCATAAAGTACTCACAAAAATTTGTTTTTATTGACAATGATGATAAAGCCCTAATTGTTGACGAGGGGTCTTTAACTCTCACTAATACTTTAAATTTAGATTTTGCTTTGGTTGTTCCATCCTTAGATTATAACCTCTTGTATGTTTTTCAATTAACAATAGCCTTATTTTGCAACATAATCTTTTGGCCTATCTTTTTTCTCTTTAAGGGCATCCAAACAAAATAGACGATTGGTTGTGGTATTAGGAGAGGGAAGTTTTATTATCTGGACATGATGTAAAGGAGTTTAGACAAATTCTACCAAGTTTTTGTTATGGATGACTCAAAGATGGAAAAAAAATAAAGCTAAACACTAGTTATGGTATCAATGTATAGGGTATACAAATGTGGGTATCTCAAAAAAGTATTTCCTAGTTTGTTCTAAAAATTAATGTCTGTAGTTTCCACTGTGATGTTTGTGAACTTGCAAAATGTCATCAAAATTCATTTTCACTAGTGTTAAATAAAAGTCCCTTGCCTTTTATGGTTATTCACTCTGATGTATAGGGTCCATCCAAATTTTCAAATTTGTATGGATCTCATTGGTTTATTACCTTTATTGATGATTGTATAAGGATGACTTGGTTCTTGTTGAACCCTAAAATTTTTCTTAAAAATTAGAATTTATTAAATTTGAATCTATTAGAGTTTAGTTATGAATATATATTATTTAGAAGTGTTGGCATGAATTAAATAGAAATGTTAGAATTAAGTTAAGGAGTAAGTAGGAAATAAATAAAATATGGAACGGTAAGCTTAGAAATACAAAACTTGTCTTCATCAAAGTTGTAGCTTATTCTCTTAGCTTTCCAACGATATAAAGTTTGTAATTTTTGAACATCAGATCTAAGAGATATGACGTATCAAGAGTGCACGATCGTGCACATACACGATTGTGACAGAGCCCTTATATCTCAGGAGTGCACGATCGTGCATGATCGAAGCACGGCCGTGACTTTTCTCACTCATAGTCGTGACTTCTCTTAGTCACAACCGTGACTTTAATTCTTTTTATTACTCAAGACCATGATTCCTCTTAGTCACAACCGTGACTTTTAATTTATCAGCTGTAAATTTTTCTCACAACATGACTTCTTTATTTATTCAAGTTTGTTTATTTTATTTTATTTTCTTTCTTTTCTCATTTGATCTCACAACTGTGACTTCTTTTTAATATTAAAGCCACCTAAATATTTCATAATGTGGCCATGAAATAAGTACCGAGACCCGGGCCTAACAATTTTTAGTATCAGAACCCACAATTTTCTTAAGGATTACTAGGCTTAGAATATGTTGTGATATGAATTATTATGATGTGTGATTAATTGTTTGCATTGTTAAATTGATTGATTGCATTAAGTGACATGCATATCATGCATACATGTAGGAAATAAGATTAAAATGAAATGTAAGTTAAAAGTTAGTGTTTAAATTGAAGCAGTAAGATGCCACCTTATATAAGAACACGAGGAGTTTTGCAAGGATTTGCTACACCTGATTCTCCACCAAGAGAGGAGGGTATTGAGGAGTTTAGGGCCCCAACAATTGTTGAGGCGATTGTAGGAAAAGATAGTGAACTCTTTAGACCACAAATGCATGAGTCATCTCTTCCTCCAGAGCAAATACCTAATCTCTTGGATCCTAGACCGTTCCAAGCCTTTGTTCAAGCTTTTGTCCTAGCCATAGGCCATATTTCATAAACTTCTACCCTATCCCCATCTAGGAAAGGGAAGCAATTTGATAAGCTGAGGAAGTATAGGGCAG
Source organism: Erythroxylum alaternifolium (assembly GCA_027478495.1). Lineage (NCBI taxonomy): Eukaryota > Viridiplantae > Streptophyta > Magnoliopsida > Malpighiales > Erythroxylaceae > Erythroxylum > Erythroxylum alaternifolium. Next base: position 2,062 of record JANIIA010071250.1, read on the forward strand.
TGGATTTTTATGGGACAACTGATCCAGAAGAAGCTAAAACATGGTTGAGGAAGATAGAAAGAATATTGAAATAGATTGACTATGAGGATGATGAAAGGGTTGTGTATGCTGTAAGCTTGCTACATGGAGATGCCCTGTATTGATGGGAAAGTGTACCAGCGAGTCAGATAAAATCACTAGTGTTAACATGGAAAGACTTCCTAGCTGTTTATAGGAAGAAATATTTGTCTAACGTGTATATCTAGCAAAAGCAAAGGGAGTTTCAGAGTCTGACCTAGAGGGCGATGATGGTGGGTGAATATGAGCATAAATTCACGTAATTGTCCCGATATACAACTTGGATGAGAATGAACGAAGCGGTTAAATGCTGAAGGTTTGAAGTGAGACTGCATTGAGCCATTAGGGGAAAAAAGATGGCGCAAAATTTCTATGACTTCCAACAGCTGGTAGAGGTTGCGCTAAGGGTTGAGAATGTAGAGAATATAAAGAGTGCAGTAAACAAAAAGAAGAAAGGAAGAGAACAATTCAGGAGAGGAGGTAGTAGCAGTGCTCCTATGCCAGAAAGGAGTGCCAGCATTTTTCCCACACAGTTTGAGGATAAGAAGCAGTGGTGCAAGCAGGCCCAAACTGACGAGAACCATTTCTCATCGAGCCTCAATTGTTAGAGGCAGTAGAATAGGAGAGGGGGATAAGCCATCCATTCCCAAATGTGACCATTGTGGCAAATTCCATAACAGGGAGTGCTATAAGTTAATTGGAGCTTGTTTTAATTGTGAAGAAAAAGGGCATATAGTTAGAGAGTGTCCGTAGTATGCAAAATGAGAGGGAACTCAGATGTAAGCTCTAAAAGGTGTTAAGATTGTGGGAGTCAAGTCTGCAACTGAAGTGGGCAATTTTAGTGCAATCAAGAAAGTGAATCCTCCAAGAAGACCAAGGAGGTAAGCAGTAGTTAGGGTGTTTGCAATGACGAGGGAGGAAATAGAAGCAGCTCTAGAAGTTATGACTAGTATGGTCAAATTGTTTAATAATGATATTATTTTTTTAATTGATCTAGGGTTTACCTACTCATTTATTTCGTCAAGTATAATTATGTACGATAGAAATTTGAGTCCATTAGATACTTCTTTGATGGCTAGTTCCCCAATTAGCCAGAATATCATTGTTAGTCAAGTTTATAGAGATTATGAAATATAGATTGGTGGAGTAAAATTAGTGTTGGATTTAATGCTATTGAAGATGAAGGGATTATATGTGATTTTGGGCATGGATACTTTAAAAAATATAGTGGTAATTTGAATTGCAAATAGAAGATAGTAGAGTTTAACTTAGACAAAGGTGAAAAGGTGTTGTTTGTGTGAGACAAGAAAGTAAGCCCACCTAGACTTATTCGGCCCTAACAGAAGAGAAAATGATGAAGAAAGGATGTGAAGCATTCTTGGAATATGTTGTAGACACGAAGGTAAATGGAGGAAAATTAGAAGATATTCCTATGGTCATGGAATTTCCAGATGTCTTTCTAGAAGAATTACCAGGATTACCACCACCTAGAGAGATTAAGTTCACCATAGAGCTTTTTCCAAGCACTGTAATATCAATTCCACCTTATAGAATGGCTCCGGTAGAATTGAAGAAGCTTAAAGAATAATTAGAATAGCTGTTGGAGAAAGGTTATATTAGGCCTAGTTCTTCACCTTGGGGAGCTCCGGTTTTTTTTATGAAGAAGAAAGATAGATCCTTAAGGATGTCTGTGGAATACAAGAAGCTCAATCATGTCACCGTTAAGAATAGATATCCTCTTCCACATATAGATGATTTGTGTGATTAATTGCAAGGAGAAAAAGTCTTCTCCAAGATAGACTTGGGATCGGGTTATCACTAATAGAAAATAAAGGAGTCTGATGTATCAAAGATTGCCTTCAGAGCACGATATGGGCATTTTGAATTCTTAGTTATGCCCTTTAGATTAACTAATGCCCCTGCAATCTTTATGGACTTAATGAATAGAGCCTTCAAGCCTTTCTTAGACCAATTTATCATATTCTTTATTAACGATATATTGGTTTATTCCAAGAGTGACGAGGAACATAAAGAGCATTTAAGGATTGCCTTGGAGACATTGAGGAAGAAAGAGTTATATGCCAAATTAGATAAATGTGAATTTTGGCTAAAGGAAATGGTGTTTCTTGGATATGTAATTTTGAAAAAGGAGTACATATGGATCCAAGGAAAATAGAAGTTGTAGTTAAATTTGAAGTACCCAAGAATGTAGTAGAAGTGAGAAGTTTCTTGAGTTTAGCTAGTTATTACAGAATATTTGTGGAAGGCATTTCCATAATAGCAGCCCTACTCACTAAATTGATAAGGAAGAGTCAGAAGTTTGTGTGGATAGAAGAATGTCAGAAGAGCTTTGAGGAATTCAATAATAGGTTCACAACTGCACTAATTATGACCTTACCATTTGTTAGTGATGGATATATATTATATAATGATGCCTCAAGGAAGGGATTGGAGTGTGTGTTGATGCAAGGGGATAAAGTGACTGCTTATGCTTCCAAGCAATTAAAACCTTATGAGATGACTTATCCCACACATGACTTAGATCTAGCTTTTATAATTTTTGCATTGAAAATATGGAGACGTTACTTATATGGAGTCACCACCAAGGTATTTACAGACCATAAGAGTCTTAAGTATTCAATGAGCCAAAAAGAGTTAAATATGAGGCAAAGAAGGTGGCTAGAACTACTGAAGGATTATGACTTAATGATAGACTACCATCCGAGAAAAGCTAATGTAGTAGCAGATGCATTAAGTAGAAAGTCTACTATAGCATATGTGGAGACAGTATACCTTCCTTTGTTTAAGGAATTAGCCAAACTTAAGGTAACATTGAGGTGAGTCGAATCTAGTTGTATATTAGCTAATTTTAGAGTAAGGACAGTGTTGAATAAGAAGATTAAGGAATTGCAGGAGCAAGATGAGTACTTGAGCAAGCTCAGAGAAGAAATTAAAAATTGTAAACCCTCTGAAATAGAGATAAGAGAAGTTGGATAGATGGTGGTAGGCAACATATTATGTATTCTAGACATGCAGGAGTTGAAGGATGAAATTCTTGACAAGGCACACAATGATCCATATGCAATGCATTCGGGGAGTATAAGAATTTATAGAGATTTAAAAGAGCACTTTTAGTGGAGAGGAATAAAGAAAGATATTGCAAAGTATACTAGAAAATGCTTGGTGTGCCAATAAATTAAGCAGAACATCAAGCACCTACCGGTAAGTTTAAACCTTTTCCTATTTATGAATGGTTTTGGGTACTTATTTCATTGCCACATTATGAAAGGTTTAGGTGGCTTTAATATTAAAAAGAAGTATGGTTGTGAGATCAAATGAGAAAAGAAAGAAAATAAAATAAAATAAATAAACTTGAATGAATAAAGAAGTCATGTTATGAGAAAAATTTATAATTGATAAATCAAAAGTCACGGTTGTGACTAAGAGGAGTCACGGTTGTGAGTAATAAAAAGAATTAAAGTCACAGTTGTGACTAAGAGAAGTCACGAATGTGAGTGAGACAAGTCACGGTTATGACTTCTTAAGTCACGGTAGTGCTTCGATCATGCACGATCGTGCACTCCTAAGATTTAAGGGCTTTGTCATGATTGTGCATCCTTGATGAGCACTCAAACTTGTAAACGTCATATCTCTCAATTCTGATGTTCAAAAATTACAAACTTTATATCATTTGAAAGCTAAAAGAATAAGCTACAACTTCTACGAAGACAACTTTTGTCTTTCCAAGCTTACCCTTCCATATTTGATTTAATGCCTACTTACTCCTTAACTTAATTCTAGCATTTCTATTTAATTCATGCCAACACTCGTAAATAATATATATTCATAACTAAATTCCAATAGATTCTGATTTAGTAAATTCTAATTTCTAAGATAAAGTTTAGGGTTTAATAGTTCTGGTTAATAAAATCCAAACATGAAGTGAATTTATTGTTCTAAAAATTCCATAAGATCATTCAAACTCAATACATTGCACAACTTTGAGTTCTTGCAGTTATAATGGTGGAGAATATCAAAGTGTTGAATTGAAACATTATTTGGAAGCACAAGGTATTATTAATCAAACAACTTTTATGGGTACGGCCCAATAAATGGGTAGTCGAGAGGAGAAATGGACATTTAGCAGAAGTTATTTTTGCCTCATTACTCAGGCTCATATGACTTATCAACGAAAAGCTCTTTCTTTTGTTGTATATTTGATTAATCGAAGTCCCTCCAACTCTATTAAATTTCAAACACCATTTCAAGTCCTTACTAATGTTATAGCTGCTCTACCAATACAAAACTTGCATTTTAGATGTGTAGCATTTGTGTATATCCATAAATATCAGCATGAAAAGCTAGCTTTATAAGCCTTATGACGTGTTTTTCTTGGGTATGTGACAAACCAAAATTGGTGCCAGTGTTATCATCCTCTAACTAAATGTATGTTCATCATAATGGATGTAGTCTTTCATGAAGATACAATGTATTTCTCTAAGTCTGAAATTAAAGGGAAGTACTAGAAGGAAATTTAGACTCTTGTTTATGAACTTCAAGGGGAGTACAAAGGTTACCGTCATTTTTAAAATGGAAATGATGTTAGTGATGGTGCTAATAATTAGTTGAAACATGAATAGGAGTTAGAAAGAAGGGACTATTAAACTAGAGTATATTGAGCAAGAAGGTACTGTTGAAGAGGAGGATGTTGGTCCATTAAGTGTAGAAGTTAAGACTCTCACTAATACTCTAATCATTTACTAAGGATGTTCCTATTCCTGACCTTGAGCCAACAAGAAAACAACTAATAGAACGTCTTACTAAAGGTATTCCTAAGCCTATTTATGAACCTAAAATTTCAAGTAGAGTTAATTATCTCATGAGTCATTATGTGTCAAATAATAATCTGTTGGAATCAAATAAGTCATTTGTAAACCAGTTATCTGTTATAGCTATTCCTAATAGTATACAAGAAGTTTTAAATGTTTAAAGGTAGAGAGCTAAAATGAATGAGGAAATGAACTCTTTACAAAATAATAAAACTTGGGAGATTGTTGAATGTCAAATGTGAAAGAAGCCAGTTAGATGCCGATAGGTTTACACTATAAAGTACAATGCAAATGGTACAGTCAAAAGCTTAAAAGCAAGATTGGTGGAAAAGGGGCATACCTAAACCTATGGGATTGATTACACTAAGATATTTGCTCCCGTAGCTAAAATCAACACTGCTAGATTATTGTTGTCTATAGTTGCAAACTTAGATTAGCTTTTGTAATAATTTGATATAAAGAATTCGTTTTTTCTTGGTGGCTTGTCTAAAGAAATCGATATAGAGCTTCCACCAAGTTGTATGGTAGCAGACAGGTAGAGTAAAAAGGTAAGTAGGTTGAAGAAATCATTGTACAGGCTAAAGCAGTCTCCCAGAGCATGGTTTAGAAGATTCACAAAGTTTATGATAACTTTCGAATATCATCAAAACAAATATGACCACACTTTATTCTTGGAAAAAAGGAAAGGTAAAATCATTACTCTTATTGTATATGTGGATGACATAGTGGTGACAGTAGATGATTTGAAAGAGAGGAAGGCACCATAAGAATGCTTGTCTAGAGAATTTGAAATGAAAGATCTTAGTTGCTTGAAATGTTTTCTTAGTATTGAAGTTTCTAAATCTAAGAAAGGAATTTTCTATCCCAAAGAAAATATGCATTAGACTTATCACAAGAAACTGATATGCCAACATGTCAATTAGCTAATAGACCTGTTAAGAAAGGCTTGAAGTTATGTGTAGAAGCAGACCGAATACCAGCTGATGAAGAAGATACCAAAGGCATGTAGGAAGGTTAATGTACTTGGCTGACACAAGACCTAAGATTGGTTATATTTTGATTACTATTAGTTAGTTTATGCATAATCCTGGAGAACAACATATGAGGGTAGTTATGAAAATTTTAAGGTATTTAAAATTTGCTCTAGGTAAAGGATTTTTTTTACTAAAAATATAGATTGGCAAACTATAGACGTGTATATAAATGCTAATTAAGCTAGATTACTAGAAGATAGACGATCAACTTCTAGCTACTTCACATTTATGGGTGGTAACCTGGTTATATGGAGAAGGAAAACAGAAAACATGGTCGCTTGCTTAAGTGCGAAAGCTGAATTCAAAGGTATAACAATTGGTCTCTATGAAGCTTTGGGGCTCATACTACTTTTAAAGGATTTAGGCTATCCACTGAAGCAACCAATTAGTCTATATTGTGACAACAAAGCTGTTTCTGATATAGCATACCATCCTGTCCAAAATGATCGAACAAAGCATATTGAGGTTCATAGGTTCTTCATTTAGGAGAAATTGGATGAAAAAGCTATGGAGTTACTCAAGATTTAGTCTAAGGATCAATTACCTGACATTCTTACCAAAGCAATTTCAATTCATGTGGTCTCAAAATTTCTTGGCAAATTGGCTATGTATGACATCTATGCACCAACTTGAGTAGGAGTATTAAGATTTTTCTCTATAATTATTGGAATTGTACAGTTGTATATATTCTTAGATTCCTAATTATAGCTATAGGATTAAGTGTTGATATTTATTCCCTTATTGTACATCATAACTGGTAAGTTTCTAAGAAAGTAACAATGACCAAAATTATTTTTCCTTGTTCTTCTCATCTTTCAAGTCAGCCATGTTGGTATTAGCAAGATATTATACACAATTGACAAATAATATTTATATAGAACTAGAATATAGAACCAAGGGGTAAGTGCATTAAATAGAAAAGAAAATATTAATAATTAAAAGCATAACTCATGAAATACTAACCTATGGTTGTTCTTTCCTTAGACTTTAAAAGTACTTGGCTCTGGTACGTCAAGAGGACTTTAAGATGATTGATTTTGATGACAATCAAATAATAATAATTTTAAACACAAATGAACATTTTTGACAAGTGTGTTCAGTGTGCAGAAAAAGTACAGAACACAGACGTAGAAGGAAACATAGACGCAGACACAAAGGCAACACAGACGTAAATACAACACAAACGCAGACGTAAAATTAAAATGTAGACGCAGATGCAAAAACACACAGATGCAAACATAATATAGAACACAGACGTAGACGCAAATGCAAATACAATATAGACACAAACACAGACGCAGATGCAAATACAATATAGACACAGACGCAAAATTAAAATACAGACGCAGACGCGAAGGCAACACAGACGTAGATGCAAAGACAATATAGACGCAAAGAAGACATAGACGATATCATGAGGATACAGTAGCACGTCAGACAGTTATTTGGTTAGAGTTAGTTATAGAACTCAACTAAAGGACGGTTATCAAGAATCAAGAAGTGCTTATCAAGATTCAAGAAGTGGTTATCAAAGATCAAGAAGCAGTTAGAGACGAAGGCTATAAATACTAGCCGTAGTCGAAGATGTTACAATCTTAGAGAAATCTTAGACAAGCTAGAAAGTTAGACAATCTTAGAGAAAATTCCTACAAATCTTACAATTCAGAAAAGAGAAATTCTTTAGTGCAATACGAAGAGAGCTAACCCAATTGTAACAAAAGCTCACAGTCTTTTTCTAGTAAGAGAAATAAAAGGCTGATAGCCTAGAGAGGCTAAGATAGCTGAAAGAATATTTTGTAAGAGACCTGAAGAGGCTCTGGAAGGGAAGATAGAATACTTGTAATCATTTGGAGTATAGTGAAACACTCAGATGAATTCTGAGGACTGGACGTAGCCCACTGTTTGGGGTGAACCAATATAAAAATCGCAGTGTCTATCATCTATCATTTACTTCAGTTTATTTTGTTGTTAAACAAATATAAAGAAGTTATTTGTGATTTAACTACGTAATAATTTTTATATACATTTTGTGATATCTTCTTAACAAGAAAAAGAAGTTCTTATTTATATTCACAAAAAAGGATACACCATTCAACCCCCCTTCTTGTGTATCAAGTTTTTTGTATAAAGTCTATACTAACGTGTGATTTACTTCAATTGGTATCAAAGCTCGATTTCCTAGAAACACCTTTACAAAGTGAGGACAAAGATCTATGGCAGAATCACATGTTTTTATAGTTGAAGGTGCCTCCGTCACAAGATCTCCTGCGTTCAATGGTGAAGATTATCATTATTGTAAGGATAGGATGTGGCTCTTTATAGAATCCACACACATTGATCTTTGGGATATCATCAAGAATAGACTATACGAACTAGTAGATGATGAAGGAAATGCCATTCCTCGCAACAGATGGTCAGCTGATCACAAAGCCAGATTTCAACTAAATTCAA
>JANIIA010071271.1:0-10431 GCA_027478495.1 Erythroxylum alaternifolium
AATTATTGTAAGCAAATTTAATTAAAGGCAAGTGATCGTCCTATAAGCCTTTTGAAATCCATAGCACAAGCTCTCAACATTGCCTCCAAAGTTTGTATTGTCCTGTTCGATTGTCCATTGGTCTGTGGATGGAAAGTTGTACTAAAGTGTAACTTATTTCCTAAAGCCTCTTGTAAGCTTTTCCAGAATCTAGAGGTGAACCTGGGATCTCTATCTGAGACTATCGAACTTGGAATCCCATGAAGCCTGATTATCTCATCTATGTATCTCTTGGCCAAAGTATTCAAAGAATCTGTCTGCTTAATTGGCAAGAAATATGCTGATTTGGTTAATCTATCCACAATCACCCATATTGCATCATGGTTCCTACTAGCTCTCAACAATCCCATCAAGAATTCCATTGTAATCTTCTCCCACTTCCATTCAGGAATAGACAAGGGTTTAAGCTTGCCTAAAGGTGCCTAGTGTTCATCCCTGACTTGCTGACACACTAAGCATCTTTTGGTATACTCTGCAACATCTTTCTTCATTCCTTTACACTAGAAATGTTCCTTTAAATCTCTATACATTCTCGTACTTCCTAGGTGCATTGTGTAAGGTGCATTGGGTGCCTCATTAAGAATTTCATCTTTCAGCTCTTGCATATCAGGAATACATAGCCTGTTCCCTACCACCATCATTCCATCTTCCCTTATCTCTATTTCAAAAGGTTTTCCATTTTTTATCTCTTCTCTAAGCCTACTCAAGAACTCATCCTATTCCTACAATTCCTCTATCTTTTCATTCAATACTGGCCTTACTCTAAAGTTTGCCAATATACAATCAACTTCAGCTTGTCTCAATGTCACTCTGAGTTTGCCTAATTCCTTCAACAAAGGAATATACACTATCTCCACATGTGCCATAGTCGATTTTCTACTTAGTGCATCCGCTACTACGTTAGCCTTCCCTAGGTGACAATCAATCATTAAGTCATAATCCTTTAACAGTTCTAACCATCTTCTTTGTCTCAAATTCAACTCTTTTTGGCTTTTCAGATACTTAAGACTTTTGTGGTCTGTAAATACCCTAGTAGTGACTCCATACAAATACTGTCTCCATATTTTCAAGGCAAAAATTATGGTAGCTACCTCCAAGTCATACGTAGGATAATTCATCCCATAAGGTTTCAATTGCCTAGAAGCATAAGAAATTACATTATCTCCTTGCATCAACACACAGCCTAAGCCCTTTCTTGAGGCATATATCGTCTGTGATGATGTCAGAACACAGATGACACATCATCACATAGAAGATAAAACATAGAGGATAGACCACAGACAATAAGTGGTCAACATAGAGGATCAGAGTCAACCACAGAGGATAGAACACAGAGGATAGATCATAGGCAAGGATTATAAGAAGGAGTTAAGAAGTTATATGAGTTGAAGAATATCGTATGTGTTACTGTTCACAGAGTGTTGTCTGTGTTATTGTTCATAGACTTCCTCAATGTTACTGTTCACGGACTTTATCTGTGTGACTGTTCACGCTATCGTCACATAGAAGATAAAACATAGAGGATAGGCCACAGATAATAAGTGGTCAACACAGAAGATAAAAGTCAACCACAGAGGAGAAAACATAGAGGATAGATCATAGGCCAAGGATTATAAGAAAGGGTTAAGAAGTTATATGAGTTGAAGAATATTGTCTGTGTTACTGTTCACATATAAGATAAAACATAAAGGATAGGCCACAGACAATAAGGATGACGCCAGAACACAAAGGCAAGGAGGATTTAAGAGTATAAGTATCCTCTGTGACGACGTCAGAATACAGAGGCAAGGAGGATTGAAGAGTAAAAGTATCCTCTGTGATGACGTCATAACACAGAGGCAAGAAGGATTGAAGAGTATAAGTATCCTCTGTGATGACGTCATAACACAGAGGCAAGGAGGATTTAAGAGTAATTATTGTTCACCGCATATCTTCTGTCCCATTGTTGACCTCTTAGAAGATAAAATTGACCTTTGAGGTCTTCATCGAAGTTGTAGACCTTGAAATTCTCTTTCAAATCATATAAAAAATAGCTTAATTCGATCCCTCTAGAGAAAATTAGAGCAATTGTAAAATATCATCTGTGTTTCCTAGACTTTGTCTGTGACAATGTTCACGCTATCGTTTGGGGTACTGTTCACCCATTTCTTCTGTCCCATTGTTAACCCCTTAGACGATAGAATTGACCTTTGAGGTCTTCATGGAAGTTGTAGACCTTGAAATCTTCTTTCAAACTGTATAAAGAATACCCTGAACCGATCCCTCTAGAGAAAGTTATGAGATTTGTAAAATATCGTCTGTGTTTCCCAGACTTTGTCTGTGACACTGTTCACGCTATCGTCTGAGTCACTGTTCATCGCGTATCTTTTGTCCCATTTTTGACCCTTCAAAAGATAAAGTTGGTCTTCGAGGTCTTTATGAAGATTGTAGTTCTTGAAGTCCTCTTTCTATCTATCCAAAACCCTAGTTTGGATGCTTATAGGAGAAGTTATACCAATACCTATCCTTTATGTTTTATCTTTTATGTGACGATAGCGTGAACAGACACACAGACGAAGCCTGTGAACAGTAACACTGAGGAAGTCTATGAACAATAACACAGACGATACTCTGTGAACAGTAACACAGGCGATATTCTTCAACTCATATAACTTCTTAACTCCTTCTTATAATCCTTGGCCTATGATCTATCCTCTGTTTTGACCATTTATTGTCTATAGTCTATCCTCTATGTTTTATCTTCTATGTGATGACCTGTCATCTGTGTTTTGACGTCATCACAGACGATACTTCTATGCTCTACTCATCCTTTCCTCTATGTTCTATCTTTTATGTGATGATGTGGTTGTTGGTATATCTTTTGCTATAGTAATCTAATTCAGGGTTTCTTTGGATATTTTGATAGAGGACTTCAAGAACTACAACTTTTATGAAGACCTCAAAGGCCAATTAAAACTTCTGGGTGGTCAAAAAGAGGATAGAAGATAACTATAAATAGTAACCCAAACGATAGCATGAACATTAACACAGAAGAGGTCTGTGAACAGTGACATAGACGAAGTATGTGTATAGTAACTTAGACGATATTTTTCAACTCATATAACTTCTTAACTCCTTCGTATAATTCTTGGCCTATGATCTATCCTCTGTGTTCTATCCTTTGTGGTTGACTTTTATCTTCTGTGGTGACCACTTATTATCTGTGGTCTATCCTCTATATTTTATTTTCTATGTGAACAGTGACACAGACAATATTCTTCAACTCATATAACTTCTTAACTCCTTCTTATAATGCTTGGCCTATGATGTATCCTCTGTGTTCTATCCTCTATGGTTGACTTTTATCTTCTGTGTTGACTACTTATTCTCTGTGGTCTATCCTCTATGCTTTCTCTTCCAAGTGACGATAGTGGGAATAGTAACACAGACGAAGCCTGTGAATAGTAACATAGAGGAAGTTTGTGAACAATAACATAGACGATACTCTATGAACAGTAACACAGACAATATTTTTCAACTCATATAACCTCTGTCTAGAGTAAAACCTGTGATTTAGTATCTTATACGAACGAACTCTGCTCATCCTTTTCTCTATTTTCTATCTTCTATGTGATGACGTGGCTGTTAGCATATCTTTCTCTACAGTAATCCAATTTAGGGTTTCTTTGGATAGTTTGATCGAGGACTTCAAGAGCTACAACTTTCATGAAGACCTCGAAGGCCAATTGAAACTTTTGGGTGCACAAAAAGAGGACAAAAGATAACTAGGAACAGTAACCTAGACGATAGCGTGAACATTAACACAGAAGAAGTCTGTGAACAGTAACATAGATGAAGTACGTGTACAGTAACTCAGACGATATTTTTCAACTCATATAACTTCTTAACTCCTTCTTATAATTATTGGCCTATGATCTATCCTCTTTGTTCTATCCTCTGTGGTTGACTTTTATCTTCTGTGTTGACCACTTATTATCTGTGGTCTATCCTCTATGTTTTATCTTCTATGTGATGACGTGTCCTCTGTGTTCTGACGTTAGTCCACATTTTACATATATACATGCTTCGGGGCTGTTAGCATATCTTTTGCTATAGTAATCTAGTTCAGGGTTTCTTTGGATAGTTTGATAGAGTAATTCAAGTGCTACAACTTTCATGAAGACCTCGAAGGCCAATTGAAATTTTTGAGTGTTCAAAAAGGGGACAGAAGATAACTGTAAATAGTAACCCAGACGATAGCGTGAACATTAACACAGAAGAAGTCTGTGAACAGTGACACAGTCGAAGTATGTGTACAATTACACAGACGATACTTTGTGAACAGTAACACAGACGATATTTTTCAACTCATATAACTTCTTAACTCCTTATAATCCATGGCATATGATCTATCCTCTATGTTCTATCCTCTGTGGTTGACTTTTATCTTCTGTGTTAATCACTTATTATCTGCGGTCTATCCTTTTTGTTTTATCTTCTATGTGAACATTAATACAAATGATATTCTTCAACTCATATAACTTCTTAACTCATTCTTACAATCCTTGGCCTATGATCTATCCTCTGTGTTCTATCCTCCGTGGTTGACTTTTATCTTCTGTACTGACCACTTATTGTCTGTGGTCTATCCTCAATGTTTTATCTTCTATGTGATGACGTGTCCTCTATTTTTTGACATCAGTCCACATTTTACATATATACATGGTTTGGGTCTGTTAGCATGTCTTTTTCTATAGTAATCAAAATCAGGGTTTCTTTAGATAGTTTGATATAGGACTACAAGAGCTACAACTTTCACGCAGACCTCGAAGGCCAATTGAAACTTCAGTGTGGTCAAGAAAAGGACAGAAGATAACTGTGAACAGTAACCCAGACGATAGCGTGAAGCTTAACGCAGAAGAAGTCTGTGACCAGTGACACAGTTGAAGTATGTATACAGTTACACAAATGATACTCTGTGAACAGTAACACAGACGATATTTTTCAACTCATATAACTTCTTAACTCCTTATAATTCTTGGCCTATGATCTATCCTCTGTAACTATCCTCTGTGGTCGACTTTTATCTTCTGTGTTGACCACTTATAGTCTGTGGTCTATCCTCCATGTTTTATCTTCTATGTGATAACGTGTCCTCTGGGTTCTGACATCAGTCCACATTTTACATGTATGCATGCTTCAGGGCTGTTGGCATATCTTTTGCTATAGTAATCCAATTCAGGGTTTCTTTCGATAGTTTAATAGAGGACTTCAAGAGCTACAACTTTCATGAAGACCTCAAAGGCCAATTGAAACTCCTAGATGGTAAAAAAAAGGACAGAAAATAACTATGAACAGTAACCCAGATGATAGCGTCAACGTTAACACAGAAGAAGTATGTGAACAGTAACAACCCATATGACTTCCTAACTCCTTCTTATAATGCTTAGCCTATGATCTATCCTTTGTGTTCTATCCTCTGTGGTTGACTTTTATCTTCTGTGTTGACAACTTACTGTCTGTGGTCTATCCTCTATGTTTTATCTTCTATGTGATGACGGGTCCTCTGTGTTCTGACGTCATCACAGATGATACTTCTATGCTCTACTCATCCTTTCCTCTATGTTTTATCTTTTATGTGATGACATGGCTGTTGGCATATCTTTTGCTATAGTAATCCAATTCAGGGTTTCTTTAGATAGTTTGATAGAGGACTTCAAGAGCTACAACTTTCATGAAGACCTCAAAGGCCAATTGAAACTGCTGGGTGGTCAACAAGAGGATAGAAGATAACTATGAATAGTAACCCAGACGATAGCGTAAACGTTAACACAAACGAAGTATGTGAACAGTAACACAGAGGAAGTATGTGAACAGTGACAACTCATATGACTTCTTAACTCCTTATAATCCTTGGCCTATGAACTATCCTCTGTGTTCTATACACTGTGGTTGACTTTTATCTTTTGTATTGACCACTTATTGTCTGTGGTCTATCCTCTATGTTTTATCTTCTATGTGATGACATATCCTCTGTGTTCTGAAGTCATCACAGACGAGAGTTCTATGCTCTACTCATCCTTTCCTCTATGTTCTATCTTCTATATGATGACGTGGCTGTTGGCATATCCTTTGAAATAGTAATCAAATTCATTGTTTCTTTAGATAGTTTGATAGAGGACTTCAAGAGCTGCAACTTTCATGCAGACCTCGAAGGCCAATTGAAACTTCTAGGTGGTCAAAAAGAGGACAGAAGATAACTGTGAGCCAGACGATATCGTGAACATTAACACAAAAGAAGTCTGTGAACAGTGACACAGACGAGGCATGTGTACAGTTACACAGACAATACTCTATGAACAGTAACCCAGATGATATTTTTCAACTCATATAACTTCTTAACTCCTTATAATCCTTAGCCTATGATCTATCCTTTGTGTTCTATCCTCTGTGGTTGACTTTTATCTTCTGTGTTGAACACTTATTGTTTGTGGTCTATCCTCTATGTTTTATCTTCTATGTGAACAGTAACACAGACGATATTCTTCAACTCATATAACTTCTTAACTCCTTCTTATAATCCTCGGCCTATGGTCTATCCTCTGTCGTTGACTTTTATCTTCTGTGTTGGTCACTTATTGTTTGTGGTCTATCCTCTATGTGTTATCTTCTATGTGATGACGTGTCCTCTGTGTTCTGACATCAATCCACATTTTACATATATACATGCTTCCGTGCTGTTAGCATATCTTTCGCTATTGTAATCCCATTCGGGGTTTCTTTGGATAGTTTGATAGAGGACCTCAAGAGCTACAACTTTCATGCAGACCTTGAAGGCCAATTGAAACTTCTGCGTGGTAAAAAAAGGATAGAAGATAACTATGAACAGTAACCCAGTCGATAGCGTCAATGTTAACACAGACGAAGTATGTGAAGAGTAACACAGAGGAATTACGTGAACAGTAACAACTCATATGACTTCTTAACTCCTTCTTATAATCCTTGGCCTATGATCTATCCTCTGTGTTATATCCTCTGTGGTTAACATTTGTCTTCTGTGTTGACCACTTAATGTCTGTGATCTATCCTCTATGTTTTATCTTCTATGTGATGACGTGTCCTCTGTGTTTTGAAGTCATCACAGACGATAGTTCTATGCTTTACTCGTCCTTTGCTCTATGCTCTATCTTCTATGTGATGACGTGACTGTTGGCATATCTTTTGCTTTAGTAATCCAATTTAGGGTTTCTTTATATAGTTTGATAGAGGACTTCAAGAGCTACAACTTTCATGAAGACCTCGAAGGCCAATTGAAACCTCTCAGTGGTCAAAAAGAGGACAGAAGATAACTTTCAATAGTAACCCAGATGATAGCGTGAACATTAATACAGAAGAAGTTTGTGAGCAGTGACACAAACGAAGTATGTGTACAGTTACACAGACAATACTCTGTGAACAGTAACCCAGACGATATTTTTTAACTCATATAACTTCTTAACTCAATATAATCCTTAGCCTATGATCTATCCTCTGTGTTTGATTCTCTGTGGTTGACTTTTATCTTCTGTGTTGACCACTTATTATTTGTGGTCTATCCTCTATGTTTTATCTTCTATGTGAACAGTAACACAGACGACATTTTTCAACTCATATAACTTCTTAACTCCTTCTTATAATCCTTGGCCTATGGTCTATCCTCTGTGGCTAACTTTTATCTTCTGTGTTGGCCACTTATTGTCTGTGGTCTATCCTCTATGTTTTATCTTCTATGTGATGAAGTGTCCTTTGTGTTCTGACGTCAGTCCACATTTTACATATATACATGCTTCGGGGTTGTTAGCATATCTTTTTCTATTGTAACCCAATTCAGGGTTTCTTTGGATAGTTTGATAGAGGACTTCAAAACCTACAACGTTCATGAAGACCTCGAAGGCCAATTCAAACTTCTGGGTGGTCAAAAAGAGGACAGAAGATAACAATAAACAGTAACCCAATCGACAGCGTCAACGTTAACACAGACGAAGTTTGTGAACAGTAACACAGAGGAAGTATGTGAACAGTAACAACTCATATGACTTCTTAACTCCTTCTTATAATCCTTGGCCTATGATCTATCCTCTGTGTTCTATCCTCTGTGGTTGAATTTTATCTTGTGTTGACCACTCACTGTCCGTGGTCTATCATCTATGTTTTATCTTCTATGTGATGAAGTGTCCTCTGTGTTCTGATGTCATCACAGACGATACTTCTGTGCTGTACTCATCCTTTCCTCTATGTTCTATCTTCTATGTGTTGACGTGACTGTTGGCATATCTTTTGCTTTAGTAATCCAATTCAGGGTTTCTTTGGATAGTTTGATATAGGACTTCAAGAGCTACAACTTTCATGAAGACTTCGAAGGCTAATTGAAACTTCTGGGTGGTCAAAAAGAGGACAGAAGATAACTATGCTCGTTAACCCAGTTGATAGCGTCAACTTTAACACAGAGAAAGTATGTGAACAGTAACACAGAGGAAGTATGGGAACAGTAACAACTCATATGACTTCTTAACTCTTCTTAATCCTTGGCCTATGATCTATCATCTGTGTTCTATCCTCTATGGTTGACTTTTATTTTTTGTGTTGACCACTTATTGTCTGTGGTCTATCCTCTATGTTTTATTTTCTATGTGATATCGTGTCCTCTGTGTTCTGAGGTCATCGTAGGCGATACTTCCATGCTCTACTCATCCTTTCCTCTATGTTCTATATTCTATATGATGACGTTGCTGTTGGCATATCTTTTTCTATAGTAATCCAATTCAGGGTTTCTTTTGATACTTTGATAGAGGACTTCAAGAGCTACAACTTTTATGAAGACCTCGAAGGCCAATTGAAACTTCTGTGTGGTCAAAAAGAGGACAGAAGGTAAATGTGAACAGTAAACCAGACAATAGCGTGAACATTAACATAGAAGAAGTCTATGAACAGTGACACAGACAAAGTATGTGTACAGTTACATAGACGATACTCTATGAACAGTAACACATAGGATATTTTTCAACTCATATAACTTCTTAACACTATCTTATAATCCTTGGCCTATGATCTATCCTCTATGGTTGACTTTTATCTTCTGTGTTGACCATTTATTGTCTGCGGTCTATCCTCTATGTTTTATCTTCTATGTGAACAATAACACAGACGATATTCTTTAACTCATATAACTTCTTAACTCCTTCTTATAATCCTTGGCCTATTATCTATCCTTTGTGTTCTATCCTCTGTGGTTGACTTTTATCTTCTGTGTTGACCACTTATTGTCTGTGGTCTATCCTCTATGTTTTATCTTCTGTGTGAACAGTAACAGAGACGATATTCTTCAACTAATATAACTTCTTGACTCCTTCTTATAATCCTTGGCCTATTATCTATCCTCTGTGTTTTATCCTCTGTGGTTGACTTTTATCTTCTGTGCGGACCAGTTATTGTCTGTGATCTATCCTCTATGTTTTATCTTATATGTGATGACGTGTCCTATGTGTTCTGACGTTAGTCCACATTTTACATATATACATGCTTCGGGGCTGTTGGCATATCTTTTGCTATAGTAATCTAGTTCAGGGTTTCTTTGGATAGTTTGATAGAAAAATTCAAGTGCGACAACTTTCATGAAGACCTTGAAGGCCAATTGAAATTTTTGAGTTTTTAAAAAGGGGACAGAAGATAACTGTGAACAGTAACCCAGACGATAGCGTGAACATTAACACAGAAGATGTCTGTGAACAGTGACACAGTCGAAGTATGTGTACAGTTACACAGACGATACTTTGTGAACAGTAACATAGACTATATTTTTCAACTCATATAACATCTTAACTCCTCATAATCCTTGGCCTATGATCTATCCTCTGTGTTCTATCCTCTGTGGTTGACTTTTATCTTATGTGTTGACCACTTATTTTCTGTGGTCTATCCTCTATGTTTTATCTTCTATGTGATGACGTGTCCTCTATGTTCTGACGTCAGCCCACATTTTACATATATACATGCTTTGGGGTTGTTGGCATATCTTTTGCTATAGTAATCCAATTTAGGGTTTCATTGGATAGTTTGCTACAACTTTCATGAAAACCTCGAAGGCCAATTGAAACATCTGGGTGTTCAAAAAGAGGAAAGAATATGACTGTGAATAGTAACCTAGATTGTTGGACCCTGATCCCCTTGTTACTAGTAAGCATGTGTTTAGTTTTTTTTGAGTTTTAATTTGATTAAATTGTTATGGTTAGGTATTAATTATAATGTCTTTGGGGGTAGAAAAAAAATTTTTTTCAAGATTGATGGATTAAAAGGAGAGATTGAGATTAAATTAGAAAGTATATGGTGTTAGTTAAAATTGGAAGAACATGATCTTGTAGGGTTAAATTTGGAAGA
>JANIIA010071322.1:0-10428 GCA_027478495.1 Erythroxylum alaternifolium
TCAATTCTAACTAACTCCATAAGCTTTTCTAACTTACTCTAAATTTCTCCTTTTTAATCCATCAATCCTAAAAAAAATTTTTCTACCCCCAAAGACATTATAATTAATACCCAATCACAACAAATTAATCAAAAATAAACCTCAAAAAGAATTTAGCACAATCTTGTTAGTAAGAAAAAAAAATCGGGGTCCAACACCAATTCCTCATCAATTTCATCTCCAATTCCATCTCAAAATTATTCAATTGATAGCTCATAAACTATTGTCTTTCATGCATCAAGAATCAAAATAGAAACTATCATTCACTATTATGCATATAGTCCTAGTTCTTTCCCTTTTTAAGAACACTACATTAGCACCTGTCTTTAGTATAAATTCACCTTCATTATATTTCAAATTCCAATCCAATTCATCCATATAATAACCTATAACCCACGATTTTTAT
Organism: Erythroxylum alaternifolium; assembly: GCA_027478495.1. Classification (NCBI taxonomy): domain Eukaryota; kingdom Viridiplantae; phylum Streptophyta; class Magnoliopsida; order Malpighiales; family Erythroxylaceae; genus Erythroxylum; species Erythroxylum alaternifolium. The sequence continues at coordinate 446 of JANIIA010071322.1, forward strand.
ACATTAAGAACAAAGCATAAAAGTATCTAATTTCATCCATTATATTCTAGCACACTTCATCATCAACATCATATACAATCCATCCCAATTCAATCATCATTATTATCATTCTATTAAAACATGCCATAAAGATCAGATTTCTACTTGTTAAGCTCAAATTCCACCTCAATACATCAAGTTAACCTAGCCCTTCATGTAAGCAAGATCATCACAAATTCAAGGAGAAAATAAGTTGGTCTTCAGCAAGGACAAAGGACAACAAGAATCTAGTTCTTTGACTATCTTGTGAAGGGTAAAAGTATGGATTTGGTGTGGCAATTTAGCTAGACTTAAACCAAAATATAGAGATGTAAGATAGGAGCAATTTTTAGTGGAGAGAAGAGAAGAAGATGGTGAATGTTCCATCATAAAATTTTGCTACATGAGCTTAATCCAACTAGGTGCAAGGTGTCACCATTTAACCATGGCATTTGTCACTAGGCATGCCTTCCTTTGGTCCCATATTATAGCTACCAAATGTCAACTTATTATTAGTCCACTTGTCATTCAATAATCGCTGCCATTTATCAATTAATTATTCATGCCAAATGTCACTCATTTATCTATGCCATTTGTCACTTACTTTATAGGCTTAGTCATCCTAATTTTTCACGTGTGAATTTGTCTCACCACTTGGTATTTTTCCTAGTCCAACTGGAGATACTAATTCATCAATTTTCCTAATTGTAATAATTAATTCCAAATTTACTACTTGCAACCAATCAAACCAAAATTTAAGACATAACAATACACAATTCACATCATGATCATTGTAAACCTTTCATACCCCAGAACATGTCAATTGAGTGTCTATATTATCTTTGCAATGTGTACGAAATCATAATTCATTCGTGTATGCTAATGATATGCATGTAAATGAAATGCATTTCATAAATTCTCAATGCTATTACTCATATGCAATGGTTTAGGGTTCTAACCCATAGTATGTTTTCGAAATCAATTACGAACAAATATATACAAAACTCCAATTAAAATCACAAACAAAAACTAAAACGCTGCATTCCTCAACAACGGTGCCAAAATTGACAGCAAGTCATAACACTAGTTAAAATAAAATAACTAGACTACTACTATAGTAGTGGTGAGTCTCAAATGTTATCTAAATATTTGAGACTAACTATAAAATATAATTAACATGATTTAATTATTTATATCTTTAAATATACATTTTAAAAATATTTCAATATTATAGATAACAATAATATTATTTATTTAAAAAATAAGAATTTTAATAAGCAAATATTTAAAATTTTACATATTTCTTACATATTTAATATTTATTTGAAAATATGATGAATTTATTATTTTTATTAGTATAATTATATAAAATTAATTTAATTTAACTGATCTTATATCCAGATGGTGTTACCAAATGGGAGAATGTTAATGGAATAGAAAATGGGTAATGTTTTTCAAGCTGTACATAATATTTCAAATTTTCTGTTAAATATGTTTATTAATTGATACTTATTGATTTTTACTCTTACAATAAGGTAAATAATTTCTAAAGCATGATTTATTATTATTATTGATTATTGTTGTAATGATAATTATTTTAATTCGTTATATTTTTTTTGTCTTACAGGAACTAATTCTTTATTTAGCTTTTTCACTAAATATTTTAATAATCTTTTAGTATTAAGGTATGTGTCATGCAAATATTTAACGAAAAATATCTTAGAGTTTAAATAATATTTCTAATTTTTATATAGTAATGAATAATATTTCTAATTTTTATATAATAATGTAATTATTTTCTTAATAGCTTTAGGCACTATCTTATTAGTCATAATTTCTTACATTATGTGATTTTTATTATTTTGTAATACTAATTATAGTAGTTGAGTGCATTGTTCTTTTCGTCCGAAATGTTATTTGTTTAATTTATTTATTTCTCATTTTAGAAAAATTTGTAGAAATCATAGATAATGATATCAAAAAAGTATTAAAATATATCAAAACTCTAAATAAAGCTTAATAGATTAGAATGTCGACATAAAGTTATCCACTATAACACTCAACAATTAGCACGAATGATGTGATGATTGAAAACATAAATAATACAGGTTAGGAGCTTGTTGGTTGGTGGAAGTTGTTCCATATGAGTTGTTTTGCGCATATTCTGGTTGGTGGAAGTTGTTCCATATGAGTTGTTTTGCGCATATTCTAAATTTGATTGTGAAGGATGAAATATTAGAGTTGATCCATAATAGTGTAGGATAATGGAGTGAAGATGCAAAAGAGTTAAAATTTTGAAGAAATCGCAAGACTACTATGCATTTCATGGATGAAGATGTTGGTATTGAAATTATCCTATTAGATGGAATTCAACCTTCAATATAGAGTCAGCCTTCCAATATATTTAAGGTATTTACCAAGAAGAGACAAATAGATTCTGATGGGTGTGTTTAAAGATTAATGACATTGACTCATTCCAACTTTACTTTTTCAAGGAGGAAGACCAAAGATATCATGATCTTTATATAATAAAGTTATCATCAATAAAGCTATATTATTATCGAGATTCAAATCTTATATTCGTTACTCTGATCCTACCTTATTCTATAATGCTAGGGTGGATTACTCTCTCGCAAGTTATAATCTTTAAACCCTAATCAATAATTCCTAATTTAAATTATGGAATTTTGATCTCTTGATTCACAATTGATCTAAAACATAAATTAGTTCTAAAATTGTCTATTAACCTATCGGGAACTTATGTTCGATCTCTCGTTACACAATTTCACCGGTTTGATTTAATTCTTATCTAACAATTTACCTAACTATCGTTAGCCCAAATTGATGATATTGACTTGGCTCATCTTCTCAATTTGTTGCTAAATTATTAAGAATAAATATTGAATCGCAAAATAACTCAATCAAAACACAATGAATCAAATTTCATAAATATCAAGAATCAAAATCCCGAAGGTGAGTTTTCACAAAAAGAAATTAACATTCAAAAACTCTATTCTCAATAACTATCCCAATTTCATCAATAAAATTGAAATAAAAATCAAAAATACTATCGAAACAGACTCGTGGAGGCAGTGACTATGGGAAACACTTATTCTGGAAAGTACTTCGCGTCAAGCTTCGTCTCCGTGACTCTCTTCCTTCGTCTCCTTCCTCAAGTCACTCAATAGCTCTCTAGGGTTCTGAATTGGCTGAAGTGAAAAGCTCTCTCTAAGGCTGCTCCTTCTGTCTTGTAATGTTCCTTTTATATCTTGGAAGCCCTAGGTTTAATCTGGGGTTGAAATGGTCCAAAAAATCACACACAACTCGAGTTTCTATATTAGCCCAACGCATGCCACGATTGTGGCAGGCATGAACCTTTCTGTCACTATCATGGTCAAAGGTGCACAACCGTGGCTTGGCATGTAGCTCTCTATCACGATCGTAGCCTAAAGTGCACAATCGTAGTTAGGGTCCTTTCAGCTCTCCTCTTTCTGTCATGATCATGGCCTATTGTGCCACGATTATGGGCTGTATTTTTGGCCCGAAATTCATTGAAACTTCTTTGTTCTTTGCCGTTTATCCTAAAACACTAACAAACCCATCAAGATACTTAAAAAATATAACATTTAAGCTCAAAGGCTCATTCTAACCCACAAAAATAGTTAAACACATAAATTAATACAATTGAAACCTAAATACACGCTAATGAACACGCAAATTAGTACTAAATAGCTAACAAATTGAACCTTAAAACATCATGAAAATCACAACTATCATTAATACAAGGGAAATCCAACATATACAAGACTACTGCAGCTCTAGAGTCAAAGTTCACTAGCAAACATATGACAAATTGCCAGAGAAGAAGAAGACCGACAAAGTACCCTATTATAAAAGAAGATCCTGAAAAATGGTTGAGGGGAGTCATACCATGCTGAGTAAATTAATACTTTGGTTATGTCATGCACTCCTAAGGATTTTAAATGATAAACATATATGTATATATTTATAATGTATTACATCCATAAATGCAAATTTCATAACATAATGATTTTGTTCATAAATATGCATGCATTTCCCATATCAATATCATATCACATAATCATCACAATCATAAATCACAAATAATAGTGGAGGACTGACGAATGACCCTATGACATACCCCCTACCTATAGACTATAGCCATAGGGGCTCTCTCTTGTTCCACATGGGGCACTTGATTTGAATTTAGTGGATTGTTGTACGAAAGTCATACTTAACCAAACCACATAGCCTTACTATGACATGATTATCGTCTGAGAGCAAGCTTGATCGAACTTCCCCAATCGTGTGTATCTCAATCAACGGATTTAATACTAAACCCAAACTCGTACCTGATTAATTGACTCACTATGTGTACAACCTGGTGATGCCCACTAGGTAGCTCATATTACAACAATCCTCCACATCATCGCATATCAAGACAAGTGTAACAATGCATCATAAAAAATATGTATACATGTGTGCAAATGATAATAATGATGATTTTCATGATGAATATGAGAATGAATTCTAATGTATATTCATAAACATAAATATTAACTCACAGGTAGAATGCACTCCTTCACGCCAAACCTAGTGTCTCAAAGGGTAAGGTTTTACTATTAATTGTTCTATAAAAAAAATTAGGAATGAATACTAGAATTTAAAACCTAAACCAATTTTAGATACCTCGAGAATAAGACCACGATTGGTAAGTGTAAATTACATCATGTTTTAAGGTTTAGTTTGATATGTATTTAATGATTAATTCAATCATTTAGTATGTGTTTAGGTTAGAAATGTGTTAGTTTGTTAATTAATTGTGTTTTAAGTGTTTTATAAGTTAGTACAAGTCTTAGAGCTTAATTATTATGTTTTTGAGGTACCTTGATGTGTTTGTTAGTGTTTCAAGGTCAACATCAAAGAACGGAGAAGTTTCAGAGACACTCAGATCGAAACAACAGTCCACAATCATGGCACAACAGGCCACGATTGTGACAAAAGCACCAGAGTTTGCAATTTTACACAAGTAAAGAGACTTATGTAGGCAACATACATGATCATATCAATATACATGGGTGTATAACTTCACATGACTAGAAACAATATTCTTCAAATCTCTATACGTTTATAGCAACTTACACAGTCACTATACCCAATCATATAGGTCCATACTTGCCTTAATCTTTGTCCCATGCCATAATTTCATCCAAATTCTTCTTTTTTGTTTAAGAAGGAAATTATCACCTATAAATACACTTGAAGTGAATTAAGTACCACATAAACAAATGTATACGTGGAACAGCTCTCGAATGTTATTGCATGACTATCATCTAATTTTGGAGCATGTACATGTTTGTTTAGTGTGAAAAGGGAGAGCTAGAGTTTCTGCTAAGTGGGACAAATCTTATAATTAAGGTTTTGTATACTAAACTTGTGTTTTCTCTATGGAAGAAAAATAAAAATAATACATAAAAGAAGAGATGAAAATTGAATTTTTTATTGTCACGAAAAATGTTTTTTAAAAAATTATGTTGAAGCTTCAAATAGTTATACAGATTTTTTTAGATACAACAGATTATGATTTTAGAAGAAGTGATTATTTTAGTTTTTTAATTTTTATTCTTAAGCATCAATCTATCCTCAAACAAGCATAATTGTAACTAATAAGAAAGATAAGAAATATAACAAATTTAGATTATAGAAAGATTAGGAATACACTTCTTATTTATGAAAAAGTAGCAGCTGGACTATTAATGATATTTTAAATTATTTATAAAATCATTATAAAAGAGGATGCCGATTAATTTGGTGTACAAGAATTAGGACAAGTCAATAGTCATTGTATAAGGCCTTTAATTATTATATACTCTTCCTTGCAAATTCAAGGACTCAGAGGATAGCTGCGTTTGCAAAAAATGCAAAAACTTCATATTTGTTTGGAGTTGTCATCTATAACCGGAGAAAAGCCCTCCATTGAGTCAATGTCACCTTACAATTTGGTCTCCCGGGAAATGTAGCGGCATACTCCATATAACCGTAAAATTCGGAGAATTATGCAAGACTTTTGTTTTATTTTGCTCTTTCTAAAAATTTATATAACTGGAAAGAGTAAATATATAAAACTTTTAAGATTAATAATCTGTTCTTTAAGATATATATAAAACTGAGATTAAATTAGTAATTACTGAATTGATTATGAAACATTACTTCAAAAACACACACACACACACACACAGATATATATAGATGTGAACGAGTCAAAACAATTGATGGTAGATGAACACCTTTCAAAATAAACTTTTGACCCAAAAGGCTCCAATATGATTATACAAATCTTTTCTTTTTATGTAAAGAGCTTTATAATGGTATAACTACTGAACAATTTTTATTAAGTTAGGGCTAAGCAATATCATGTATATTGATAGCTGATAATTCTACAGTTTTCAGTTGAATTGTAAGTAAAGGTTAACGACAAATGGTAGTAAACTAATATTCTATGTTAATTTAATATGTTTTTCTTTATGTTTATAACTCTGATGAAACAAGTAGAAAGAATAAGAATGAAATGAAAATATAATGTGATTTTAGAAAGTTTAAACTAACTTTTAGTAATAAGCTCGACTAGTCAATTGTTAGGTATAAAACAATAACTACATCCGTAAATGACTGAATGGTAGTTGAATAAAGTCTTTAATTATTTTCATTTTAACCGGCCCAAATAAATTTTTTAAGAATAAAATGAAAAGATAATAGAAAATTTGGAAGTTAAATTTTTATATAAACTTGATTTATTTATTATTATGTTTGAAACTCAATTATCAATATATAAATATGAACAAATTAATGGTAATTGGATAAGGTCTTTATTGTATATGACACGGCCAAAAGGGCTAATTAGCCCCTAACGTATTCACGGATGTACAAAATAGCCCCTAACATTTTAGAATGTTCAAATTGAACCCTAACGTTTATCAAATTAAACGTTCAGATTGAACCTTGTGCATTGACTTTATTAGGGAACCGTCAGTCATCCGCTGACATGGCCTGTTAAATGCTGTCGTGGATTATTTTTTAAAATTTCCTGGATGTGGTACCCACCCGATGCTGATGTGTCACAAAGATGGGTCCCACATCCATGGACAAAACACATCGTCTCCTTTCTCCCTCACTCGCAGCATTTTGGGATATACATGGACACGCACCATTTTGTCCAATCCCTCCTCCCTCATACGCAACGTTTTCATATAGATATGGAGACGCACCATTTTCTTCTTCCCTAATACTTAATTTGCCATCTTCTTCCCTAATCGAAATCCTCCAATCCCCAATTCGTAATCTGCCATCTTCTTTCCACACAATCCCTCATCTCATACTTCTTCCCTCTTCTTCCTTATGTGTTCTTCCTCATCCTTAATCCCTGTCTGTTCTTCCTCAGATGATTGGATTGTAATTAATTGTTATTGTCATCACACACACCAAGCAGCTCAACTCACACACTCGTTGGGTGTCTATATCTAGAGGTCAACATTTCATCGTGGTAGATTCATTGTTGTTTGCCTTTTATGTTTTGTGTGGTGCCTTAAATCTTCTTGTTTGTGTGCTTATTGTTTGCCTCAACTTATGCTTTATGTCTTCTTCTTTAGTGACAACAATCTATATATTGTTTCTAAATAAAATTGATTGAATATGGACCTTAGATTTATTAAGATAGTATCAATGTATCTTTTAAAAATGTCTTCTCTATCCATGATCTTTGGTCTGCCTCCACTTATTGTCGATCGCTACACCAACCATTTTTCACAAACTACTGCTATTTTGCTTTATCAGTGTTTTCATATTAGTTGTAAGATTTCAAAGGCATTCTATTAATAAAAAATACAGCTAAAAGTATTGCATCACTCTAGTAGACTTTTAGGACATTCAAAGGATAAGAATGTCTTCTGTGCTTGGAAAAGTCATAAGAATTAAAAAACAGTAAATTGAAATTGCAATTTTTGAACAACTTCGATTATTATCTTTTTAAAACATTAAGCGATGGACTATGTAATTGAATCAACTATTGGTTAGCAAACGTTGAATCTCCTATCATGGCTTGAGTCTTAGAAGATAGCAGTGAGTGACGTTTGCCATATAGCACATACACAAAAAAAGTGACTACTCTTATATAACACATACAAACCATCTTGCAATCTAGTATAGCCAATCATCTTCAATATGCTCAGCTCTCAAAAAACAAAATACATAGGATAGAATTCACCTTTACAATTAAGTTCATTTGTAAGGGAATTAATAGAACATAGATTATTACAAAAATTAGGAATATGAAGAATTGATGAAAATTTAATAGAAGGAATATAATTAACAAGATCGACTCTAGAAAGGAAACATCTACAATATTGACTTTATCAGTGCCTAAACATGAAGTATAAGTCAAAAAATTATTGTTAGTTCCTGTTTAGTCTCATGTAACTTATTTCCTATCTTATTGGTTTAAGCATCATTACCCTTTTAAGAATAGGTCTAAGAAGCTACACTCAAAATCTTTTGTGCAGTGCTGAATACTAGATAGCCTCAAGTAATCTATGGTTGCATACAATTTACTAACCATGAAATGCCTAAACATGGTTGCTAGTGACAGGTGTATAGTGGTCTTTTAGTACACCCTCTAGTACCTTTTCTAATAGCCACAAAAAGGTAGGAGATATTTATTGATGTTTAAACTGATTATAAAGGAGGATTTGATCAAATCATGGACTTATTTCTAAAGTTTGCATTGGATTTTTGAACTTATTTTAGATCAGGGCCATTTGCTCTTACCTGATATGGTTGTGAATATCTTAAAAAATTTTGACTAACATAGATGGAAACATGAGAGATTTCTATATGTTCCAGGGTAGACACAAGACTAAAGGCTAAATTCTTGTGTCTTTTTATGTGGAGAAAGTTCATCATATCTAAAATTTGTTACATTTTTAATAAAGAAAATTAATGGAATGGGGTTTAGCAAAATTTTAATGAATTTGGTGAAACCAACGGACACTTTTTACTCCTAACACATTTTTTGTGTTGGGCCCAAGTCTTGGTACTTATTTCCTGGCTACATTATATGAGGATTGGGTGAAGATCAAGTGAGAAGAAGGCTAGAAGCTCAAAGTTGTAATGAGAAACTCAAATCAGTTACTTCCCTAGAAGCTGTCCAGCATACACCCTATCCAGTGACACTATCTTGTAAAAATCATATCTCTCAATTCTGATATCCAAAAATTTCAAACTTTATACCATTGGAAAGCTAAGAGGATAAGCTAAAACGTTTATGAAGACAACTTTATGTTATTACCCCTACATCAATACAGTTTAATCGTTGAAATCAGGGCACAATTTCTGTCAGGGATAATGCTGCAGCCTCTGCCAACACCGGTGATGTTAAAGTGTAAAAGCCATATCTCTTTAGTTCGGAGTCCAAAAATTACATGCAATATACATTGGGAAGGTAAGAGGATGAACTACAATTTTCCTGAAGACAACTTTGTTCAATTATACCTAGATTAATACAATTTATTCGTGGAAGTTAGATCCACTAATTCTATTTAAGGTAGTACTGCAGCTGTGTCCCCCTTTTCTTCCTTTACCTATTATGGGCTTTTACATATTCCAAAAAGACCCAGATCCAACAAACACTACATGTACATACATAATTCTCAGCATGACAATTGATTTTAAGTCTATCCAGGGTCATCTAATAACATACTATTCTATTTCCAACAATAATTAACAACCCAACAAAAAAGATAGTTTTGAACATGCATAAAGGGAACTTCTTCAACTCTTACTTTGATTGATTAATCAAAATGGAGTTTGTACATAGCTTTAATTACATATCAAAGGTCACAGCATCGTACATACTGTGCATCGATTAATTTCTGAAAATTGTGTATTATTAA
>JANIIA010071353.1:0-10428 GCA_027478495.1 Erythroxylum alaternifolium
TTGTTGAGTTTAAAAGTTTTTCTAACTTTTCTTCAAGAGGTGTTTCACTAGTTATAAGAGTTATTCACTTCTTGTTTATTTGTTTGTAGCTTTCTGGAATTCTATTGTACCTATCTTGTGGTCCTTTTGGAAGGTTATTTTTGAGGGGTTATACTAAGTAGTAGAAGTTTTCTTTAAGAAAATATTTTCAGTGATGTAATAACATGTAACAGAGGGTGTGTATGGCGTTTTCAAGATTTTATTTTTTGATGTATTTCTTGTTTAATCTTGATGATGTTCTAGATTTTAAGAAATCCAAAGGATGCTTTTAATCCATCACCCACCGGATTCCCAGATCAGAGTAATTTTCCCTCACCAATGTCATCCACCTTATTGTGCTAACATCGACAGAATTACAATTTCTGTAGGTAAATTTCCTTACAAAATTGTAATTTCGTCCGAAAATTTACCTAAGGAAATTGTAGTTCCCTCGGTAAATTTTACCTATGGCTGTTTCCACTATAACTCTTTTTGTCAGTAATTTCTGTCGCCAAATTTGTTTGCCTATAAAAAATCAGTGTTTCCATTGGGAATTTCTGTCTGTAAAACCAAATTTTTTATAGTGATATGTTTGATTCAAAACCCTAAGTTTATGTCATAAACACATCCATAAAAAAATTTCCATTAAGAAATGTTGTTTTGACATATATTTACCAAATTTCCTAGTTATGATATGCAGTTATAGTTAATACGATGCTAATGGACTTAAGCATAACTACTAATGAAAATGTTTCATCAAAATCAACTCTTTATTTTTGTTCGTAACCTTTGGCTACTAGTATTGCTTTGTATGTATGTAACCTTTGGCTACTAGCATTGCTTTATATGTATGTATATTACCATTTATGTTAGTTTTTCTCTTAAAAACCCATTTGTATCATATAGTACAATACCATTAGGAGAAACTATCAAAGTCTATACTTGATTAGTGTACATAGATTCTACTTCAAGTCATTTTAAAGAATCAATATTATACATTACTTCTTTAAAAGTACTAGGCTCATCATCAATGAGCAATACATTGCCTTTTCTTTTTTCAATATGTAGATCTAATATAATGGGGGACAATGTATTTTACATATACATCGTGGACTATGTGTCTCCCATAATTGTACATTATATTTATCAATTTTATTAGGTACACATAACTATATCTAGAAAGATCATCTGTGAATGTAATAAAATATAAATATCCACCTTTAGGACAAGTAGATATAGGTTCATATACATCTGCATGTATAAGCTTTAATACCTCACTAGCACTCTTTCTTTTTTCACTAAAGGGCAATTTGGTCATTTTTTCAATAAACAAGATTCACAAGTTTCATATAATTCATAATTAAATGATCCAAATATCCTTTTTTAATATATGACTTTATGATGATAATTTTGTTGATATGACCTAACCTTTACTGCTATAAATAAGATGGATTTTGGTAACTTGATTTTCTTTTCATTCTATTTATGTTAAGGATTAGCCTTTTGAGTTCTAATTTATACAAACCATTTATGAGTAATCCAAATTTATAATAAACGTTGTCTTTATTAAAAACAACTTTTATTCTTAATAATAAAGACAAATTTTTTCAAATCTAAATAAGAAATGGAAATAGTGTTTCTAGTAATTTATAATAAAAGTTGTCTTTATCAAAAACAACTTTTATTCTTAATAATAAAGCCAAAAATTTTCAAATCTAAATAAGAAATGGAAATAGTGTTTCTAGTAATGATTGGAACATAATAACAATTAAATAGTTCTAGTATTGGGCTAGAAGGAAAACTAAGTTATAAGTTCCTACAACTTTTGTAGCAACCTTTTCTTTATTGCGAACTTGTAGGCCCATTTTGCCTTTTCTCAATGATTTTGTCCTTGTTAACATCTGCATATTATTACAAATATGAGAACCAAACCCAATATCTAAAACCAAGAATGTGGAACAAAATTAGAAAGATTTATCTTAATCATAAACATACTAAAGACGAAGCTTCCTTAAGCTTCTTATCTTTCAAGCTGGCAAGATAAGGTTTACAATTCCTTTTCTAGTGTCCATCAACTCCACAATGGAAACACGTGTCCTTACCATCTTTGATTTACCTTTTAGCTTGTCTACTTTAACAAAAGCCTTTTATTTCTTATTCTTATTCTTCTTAGAGTCTTTTTTTTCTTACTCTTGGAAGAATCTATAGTAAGAACAAAACTAGGTTCCTTCTTAAGGCATCCCTCAACAATCTTGACTATGTTAGCAGTTCAAGAAATGACATATCCTTTTAGTTGATATGGAAGTTCATAACAAACTCTGAAAAGATCAAACTAAGAGAATGTGACATCATATTAATGCTTAACTCAAGGTCCATGACAAAACATAATTGGCCTACTTTTTTAACATAGCCAATCATCTTTAGTACATATAGCTATGTTAAAGATCCTTCAACCATCTTGCATTGAGATATCTTTTCACCCTACTTTATGCACTATATAAGTCCTCGATATGCTAAATTATAATAGGAGCATCCATGTTCTCATTTTGCCTTCAAAGTTCAAGAGACACTAGGCCACATTGTACATATAGCTTATTTAGCATCATGAATATAGCATTGGTATCTCTCTCAAACTTTATTAGTAACATCCAAAAATGGGGGATCGTAATATCAAGAACACATATTTTCTTTTTTTACCTAAGAACAATTCTCAAGTGACAAAACTAATCCTGGGTTATTGACATCCATGATGCTCCTTAGCGATTGATTGGTACTCATCTTTTCTAACAAGTAAAATACATAAAAGAGTAAGTATTAATTTATGCCACAAAATTAAAAAAAAGTAAGAATTTCATTAAATATTCGGTTACTCTTACTATTTTATTCAAAATAATAACCTTCACTATTAAATCGAGAAATTATCAAATAATTTCCTAGTGAGCTAGGATGTCATTCAAACTAAGTTGATCTTAAGTCACTTAACAAACCATCTCAACTTATATTAGATATATAACATTCTTATTAATCATATTTTATGTGACTCTTAAATCTATTAGGTGATGACTCATTACCAAAATGTATCTTATATATTATTTTAAAATTTGCCTCCAAATTTATATGGCCATAAGTCACTCATCCAAAATATACAAATTTAAGTAAGATCCATTAATTTAAGATAAAATATATTTAAGTTAAAGGGGCATTGAGTCACTCAATAAGTCTTACAATAAATAGAACTATGGTTTTATTCTTAAATAATAGAAGGCAACTATCATACTTTTATCATGTAAATATTTAATTTAGCGACTTGAAATTTTAAAATTTTAGGTGTTATAAAAATTAATATAATCTCATTATGTCAATTATTTCTAACATAATCAAATTATGAAAGAAAACCCTTTAAAACTTTTACTTAATTCTAATTATTGGTTTAATAACTAAGTTAATTTAATAATCTATCTCTTTGAAAAATTAAATATTCCTAATAAAAAAATCAACGTGTTTTAGGTTTAAAGTACAACTGATTTAATTAGAGTTTCAAGAATCTCATCTATTATAAATATTTGAAATAAAAATTTATCAACGCATTCGATTATTGATACATAATTTTATCTTTCAAGCTATAGACTATGGTAAAAACATCCCACATTCAATTTATAAAAACACACAAAATATTGAAGATCAATCACTTTTCATCCGTAAAAAATCACTAATTGAAAACGTAAATAATGAAATATATGTATTAGAAAAAGAATTTGAACTAAAAACCATATAAATGAAGATTTATATTCTTTACATAATAAAGATATGCTCTAATTTATTGTTTTATTTATATTTCTTCACATTCCAACTTTATTTTAATATCTTATTCATATCGTTACTTATTATTAGTCTGCTTTCAAAATTGTCAATAAAATAATATATTTACTCACACAATCAGAAATATTGTTAAAATAGTACGAATAATAGTTAATAATTATTATATTTATATATAATACTCACGTATATACTAGGAATAATCAGAATATACATATCGTTTCTTTTTTTGGAGCAGTGCAAAAGAAATCACAGCATCAAGTGCACAAGAACACTTGCACCATAAGGGATGCAGCTGCGGAGGAAGCAACCAAATAGTTAAGTGATAAGACACACCAAGCAAGACCCAAATAGTATTTATGTGTAATCGATCATAACTTAAATTATCATCATGTTCAGATCATATAAAGGACTTCAGAAAAAAAAGGATGTGAGATGAACTAACGTTCCTTATCTGGTCTTCTAGTTTGAGTCCCATATGAAAATTACACGTGATAAAAAATTATAAAAAAGAATATAATTGCGATAATATACTCGTCCATGGAAGGGAGTGAGATGTACATGACCTATTGTCTTCTAGCTCACAATTTTCTTCCAAATACACGTATATTGCCATATTTTCTAACCTTTTTAACAAAAGAAAAGTGAACAGGAACTCATTAACATATTATTGTGCGAGGCTAAAGAAGTATTTGATTATTACTATTCAATTGTAGGAATTTTATAAGGTTAAGATTGTTCTTATTTCTTTTATAGCCATGACCTGACTCTCAGTTTGAATTGACATCGCAATGCATGTATTAAGGGTGAAATTAAGTTGAGGCAAAGGTTAATTAAACTAATTAGTTAGCTTTAGTTAAGTCATTGAAGAGTTATAAGAACACATTGTTCTAATAATTATACTTTGAACCTTTATTCATATATATGGGTGTATTAAAGGATCACATAGTGTGATGATAAACATTAATTGCAACGCCTTTTATAACATAATATTTAGGCGTTGATTCTTCAATAAGGTCGCTGGCCAATGATGTTTCCTGCAGGATCATAGTTGCAGCCAATGAAAGTGCCTCCATTACTGCATCTCACCTTAGCACAACCTATTCGAACGGAGTTTCTCCACACCACCTGAGTGTAGTGCCCACAAATCTTGCCTCCCGTGCAAGAATTGGAGCCGTAGTCGTAGAAGGGTTTCTCATCAACCCACAATTTCACGGCTTGCGCTCCGGAGAAGTCGCCTGTACTCATCGCTAGGTTTTCGCCGTACGGCCGATTGGTAGAATGCACAAGATTGCAGTCGCCTGCACGTTGACTGGCGTAATTTTTGGCAAAGGCAGCTATCTTGTCGTCCCAAGTCACCGGTCCGACACCCACTGCCGCGCGAGCGGCATTATGTGCTTGGACATAATCGTGGGTGCGTCTTGAGCATGGATCACAGTTATTAAGGACAGGCTCATTATGCAGAGACGAGCTAAAGAAATTGTAAACATCACCATTTTGGCTTTTACACACTACAATAAGCAATGTCCTGACGATGGATGGGAGTTCAAGAGGAGTTTGATAGGTATATATAGGCGCAAAATTGTGACAAGTTACGTGAAATGACTGTAGAACTTAAATCTTAAAATTAAATCCTAAATCCTAGACCCTAAAGTCTAAAGTCTAAAGTCTAAAAATCTTAGTCTCTACATCCTAAATCCTAAATCCTAAATTCTAAAATCCTAAGTCTTAAATCCTAATCCCTATATCCTAAACCTACAGCATCTTCTTCTTTAACTTTTTTGTGACATTCATAATATTTTCATGCCAACTTCTACACTGGGGTTACATTTCTTAATTAAAAGGCTTGAGCAAATTGATCTACGCCAGGGAAACCTTTTGGAAAGTTGATTGGAGGAATTTACCCGCTTAATTATTAAGCCAAACTTCTTAGACATAAATATTTCAATAGAAAAAGATAATGAAAACTATTACTGTGTCTCACATGTACCACTACAACAATTATATCGCATTTTAGCTCTGCTAACACCAAAGGAAGACTACAACAAAGGTTTTACACTTCAACTCATTTAATACAAATTTAATAAAAATAATTTTTATTTAATCTCTTTATTACATCTCTCTCACACTTGGTTATGAAACTGTTTTCTTCTAATAATTCTTATTTGTTTTTCTCTTACTCTACCCAAAGGAACTTATGGGTATATATGACAAATTTAAGTCATCTTACACCACACATTTGTTCATAATGTCTCCTAATCTCTTTTAAAATTCTTTTCACAATTTGCTTAGCCATACATTTAATATCACCTTGCCTATTTCTAGAAAAGCTTGTTAAAACATCTTACAAAATTAAGTAGGTAGGTTAATTTTCTAAAAATTGGGCTTCTTATTTTTTAAATTTATTTTAGACCAAAATCAAGTTAAATCTTGTGTAACTTGATCATTAAACTCCAATTTCACATATTTTCTTACAATACATTCCCTTATATATAGTGACAGTGAGTGCCAATAAACTTGGTTCGAGCATAAAATATTGAATTCTTCACTATATATATTGCTAATGTATTGTAAAAACAAATCATCATTGGCTCTTCTTGTATCAAAATGAGCTCCTTTAATAAATTTCTCAACCAATTAGCATGACAAACATATGAGCTAGTTGCTACATATTTTGCTTCATAAGTAGATAAAGTAACAATAAATTTGTTTCTTTAACACTTATGTGAAAGCAATATCTCATATGAAGAACACACATTTAGTAAGTACTACTTTGATCATCTAAGTTTCCACCTACAATCACTATCATGTATCCAACACACTTGTAATCATTAGTATATGTGTAAAACAAACCAAAATTAATTCTACCTTTTAAGTAGTAAAAATTGTTCTTTGCAATTTTGAAGTGTGTTGTTGGAGTTTCTATATAACGATTGATCAATTCAACTGCTTAGTGAATGTTAGGCCTCTTATAATTTAGATAGTATAAAATTCTAATGAAACTTTTAAAAAATGTTGGATTTATGCTTTCACCTTCTTTATGCTTGGAAATTTTGTCTCTAAGTTCTATTGGTGTGTTTATTAGTTTGCATCTATTCATATTAAGTTTCTTTAGAATTTGTTTTGCGTAACCCTCTTATGAGATAAAAATTCTTTTTTTTGTTACTTGACATCAATTCCAATATAGTATACCATGAAACCTATATCAATCATCTTGATTCTTTAGCTTTTGCTTTCTTGAACTCATCAAACAAACTAGACTGCTTCCAATAATGATCAGATCATTCACATACAAGTACACATTCAAAACAATTCCTTCTTTGAACTTGATATAGAGAGCATGCTCCTAATGACATTTGATAAAGCCATCCTCTTAAAAATACTTACCAATTGAACAAATTTACACTCCAGGTACTTATTTTTATGTACAGAGAGCCTTCTTCTACTTTAAAACTTTGTCTTCATATCTTGCTAATTCATATCCTAGTGGTTACTAAATGTAGACTTCTTCCTCGAGTTCTCCATTAAGAAATACTAATTTCCTATCCATTTGATGTATCTTCCACTTGTTCTAAGTTATTAAAGAGATGATTAGTCTTATAGTCTCTAGGTGTATAACAAGATCAAATACTTCATTATATTTAAGACTAGCTTTTTGACTATATCTTTTATGAATAATCTTGCCTTATATCTTTCAATGTTCTTATTAGCATTTCTTTTTATTTTTTATACCTATTTGAAATCAATTGCTTAGTGACCTTTATGAATAGTAGGGAATTCTTAAGTTTTATTCTTTTTATTGACTTGATTTCTTTCTTCTACCTTTATGAATAGTAGGGTATTCTTAAGTTTTATTCTTTTTATTGACTTGATTTCTTTCTTCTATTTTTTTATCTTGTGTAAGTTCTTTGAAATTCATTGGTTCACAATTAGCAAAGAGATAGAAAAAAGTAAGTTTTTCAAATTTTGCTATCACTTCATAAAGATCTTTAAGACTTCTTATATGTCCCTCTATTCTTTCTCTTAAGAAAGATGATAGTGAATTTTAATGAGTGGTTTATATTGGTGAAGTTGGTGGAGTCTCTTGTTAAGGTTCTTTTAGTATCTTTTGATGTTTATGCTTCTTGAGGAAAGAAATTGTTTTTTTTTTCTTAAGAGATGAAATCTAATTCTCCTTCTTCATCAAAGATGTCATCTTACTTTTATCACAACCTTGTTATTATTTGGATTGTATAACTTGTAGCCTTAGGAACTTGCATTATAGCCAATGGATATGCTCCGTTCACTTTATCATCAAGCGTGATTCTTCTTTCATCTGGTATATATATATGTGCAATGTTTCTGAAACTCTAAGATGAAAGATGTTTACTTTTCTTCCCCTTTATGCTTCTTGCTGTGTCTTTCCCTATATGCTTTTTACTAGACTTTAGTTAGATAAGTAGACTACATACGCAACATCTTTTTCCTAACACTCCTTTAGCAATTTCTCGCTTTTGGGAATGTTTTGAGCCATATATAGTATTGTTTTATTCTTTCTTTTAACAACTCCATTTTATTAAGGAGACTTTGTGAATGTCAAACGGTGACATTGTCTATTCTATTCACAAAACTCTTAAAATTCCCTAGAAATGAACTCTCCTCCTTAATTACTTCTTATAGTTTTGACTTGTTATCCATTTCTTTCTCCACATCATCTTTAAACTTTTTAAAAGCTTCAAAAGCTTCAAATTTCTTATTTAAGAAGTATAGCCATGTTTTTTCTTAAAAAATCATCGATAAATAGAATAAATTAATTACTTTTAACAAAAGAACTTATTGTAATTAGTCCATAAACATCTAATTATGTATAAGCCCTAGTGGTTTCTTAGCCCTCTACTATAACTTCTTTGAAAAATTATTTTTGAATTTTTTAAAGTATACATCCATTATAATATTGTTCATGATGATTAATGTGAAGTAGTCCTTTTGCCATATAATTCTTAGATAGTAATTCTAAGCTCCTAAAATTGAGATGTCATAGTGATGATGCATCTTTGTAACAAGACTTTAGATATTTGCAACATCATTCTGCATCTTGAGTACGAACAACCTATTGTTCACCATTAAGATTTTAATGATGATATATATAGTAAACATTTAAAATAAATTGATAGATTCCATCTTTTAAGTGTCTCTCCTTTCACCTTTACTTTACAATTATCTCTAAATGAGTTGTACCAGTTGTTGATTGATCTAACTATACAGATATGCTAAGGGAGAACACCACTCGTTGAGTATTTGTTAATGGATTTAATTTTATATCGATGATCCATACTAGTTTGATAATGTAGGTGATCCGAAACCAAGGTATGTTCATTGATTTTCTAGATTTGATTATTTCTATTTATTTCTAATTTTTTGTCAATTTTAATTCCTTATAATCACGTTATTTTAAACCCCCCAATTTGTTTTAGTTTTAACTTGTGAAACACTTACTAATAGATTCCTTGTGAGAATGATCCCAACTCTTCACTAACTATATATTTCATTATTAGAGTTGGTATTAATTAGGATGCAGAGAGAATAATAGGGAAGACAAAAGAAGTTTGCTTAGGGTATACTAAGTGATTCTTGAGTGTTGATCTCATAAGAGGATGAGTAGATGTAGAAACTAGAAGAGGAAGAGTAATCGGTTACGTATCTTCTGACAGATACGTACATAGAGTTGTCAGACTGCACATAGGTTTTTTCAAAAGGTTAAGACGGCGCCATTAATGACTCCCTATTTTTGTGTTACTTAGAACATCAACCTTAGAGAAGCCTTCTAAAAAGAAGAGGGAAAACGAAGAGGCCTTCTAACTCTAAGGGGTCTACCAAACCAAGACAGAGTTTATAAGGCATTAGACAAGGAGAAGCCTTCTAAATGAAATGCAATGACAAGTTGCAGAGAATATTAATGCAGAAATAATATAAGAGAGTTTGGACATAAAAAGCTCTTTTCTTAACACACAAAATTTGTCTTCAGAGAGTGGCTTGGTGAAAACATCAGCTACTTGATTCTCAGTATTAACATGCAAAAGATCGATGGTTCCATCTAAAACATGATCTTTAAGAAAATGATGTTTGATTTCTATAAGCTTAGTCCTAAAATGATGCAAAGGATTTTTATAAAGACTTATAGCATTCGTACTATCACATAATATGGGAATGTGAGAAAAGATTAGAGAAAAATCCTATAGTCAATGCTTCATCCATAATATTTGATCACAACTGCTAGTAGTTGCACTTCAATTGTTGAAAGTGTCGTGTAATTTTGCTTCTTGTAGGTCTAAGATACTAGACATCCTCTAAGAAATTGATAGTGACCACTTGTGCTTTTTCGATCGACTTTGTCACCTGCATAATCTACATCACAGTAGCCTACAATGTCAAATGGATCAATTTTTAGATACCATAGGCCCAAATCCATAATTCTGTGGAGATATCAAAAAATTCTTTTGTTTGTTTGAATGTAACTTTCTTTTGGATTTGATTGAAATCGTGTGCAAAGTTACACACTAAGAATAATGTCTAATCTTGAGATTGTAAGATATAATAGTGATCTAATCATTCCTT